>BPLR01010957.1:0-33703 GCA_021605095.1 Caerostris extrusa
GTGGTTCGGAATCCACTTACCTGTGCTGTAGGTGCCGGCCTGCGTAGCCCTTGTTTGCACAAAGATGACCTTAGAGCGGCAAACAGAAACCTCTTCGAAAAGGGGGGCAGTGAAATATTAATCGTGTTTTGACCTTCTTGATTTCCTATCTACAACTAATAGATTCAGCATTTATTGCACTAGCACTTGGGCACCATTGCACACACCAGTTAATGCACTAATAACTGGCATCATTGCACACACCAGTTGCACTAATTAATAAGATTTTTATTAAGATTTTTGTTAAAATATCTATAGATCTTTCCTTACTAAACAGTAATAAGTAATGTGGATGTAAAAATAAATTACACAAAAGAACAAAGAAGAGTAGCATTTTCTAATTGGCAATGTTTAAAGAACTGTAATTCCATTAAATGTTTTCAGAATATGTGCATTTCCAGACATTATAAATTTTCATCGGTCGTTGTGATTAAAACTATGAAATGGCCAATGCAGGTAGATAATATTGGTGGCTAGCATTGTGATCTTTGGTACCACGGGCTTGATTTGAATATTGGTGGTGGCATGGATGTTTGGTAGTGGTTCAGAATCCACGATTGCTGCGCTGTAAGTCCGGTCCTGAGTATAGCCTAAATGTGCAGAAATAACTGTGTAGAGCGTCCAAACCAAGCCAAACTGGTAGAACTCCTGGCAAACCTCCTCTATCAGTGAGTAGTACTCATGAGCTAATCTACCACAAGTGCTGGAGCGATAAAATTGATGCGTAAAATTAACCATTTACTTATATTGGCGTCATTAGTTAACGCCATTAACAGAAATTGATTGTTCTTCTCATCTCTTTTTAAAACTTTGTAGGACGTAAACAATTGAATAATACATTTGTCAATAGTCAGATTTAAAAGTAAGTTTCAGTATGATGGGTACAAAAAAAATTTTAATTTAAGAACATTTTTTATTAATTTCATGGATATATTTGTAATGCTAAAAACCTCTTAAAAAGCATGCAGCATGAGTTACAAGCATTTGCAATATTCAAAAATAACTAATAATGGCATTATGAATTTGTCTATCAAATCTCACTAATCGATAGGGGTGGGGAGGGATTTGAAATATCACTCGTTTCGCTCTTCTTGATTTCCTATCTACAACTAATAGATTCACTTATTGCACTAACACCTGGCACCATTGCCCACACCAGTTATTGTACTAATAGCTGGCACCATTGCACATTCCAGTTATTGTACTAATTAAAGAGATTTTTATTAAAATATTTTCCTAGTATACAGAAATATATATAGATCTTCCTTGCTAAACGATAATAAGTAACGTGGATGTAAAAAATAAATCCGTCTTCCTTATTTGCTATTTTCTGTTAATCAAATGTATACCGTACTAAATCAATCAAATGTATACTATGCTAAATTTGGGGGAAAATTTTATAATATTTTCCATTTCAGAACGCTATCCTTTAAATATTTTCCATTTAATTTCACAACGCTATCCTTTAAATATTTTCCATGTATTTAAATGATAGCGTTCATTCATCTGTACATATTTCAGTGAGTCTGGCTGATTTCTAATGCGAGCTCCAAGCCAGCCTCTTTCGAAAGCTAGCGATCTGGCCTTTGATATCCCAAGCTTCAGGTTCAAATCCTGGCTGTGGCATGGGAGTTTGTTAGTGGTTCGGAATCCACTTATAACTGTAGGTGCCGGCCTGCGTAGCCTCGTTTGCACAAGATGACCTTAGAGCGGCAAACCAAACCTCTTTCGAAAGGGGGGCAGGGGGTGAAATATTAATCGTTTTGACCTTCTTGATTTCCTATCTACAACTAATAGATTCAGTTATTGCACTAGCATTTGGCACCATTGCACACACCAGTTAATGCACTAATAACTGGCATCATTGCACACACCAGTTGCACTAATTAATAAGATTTTTATTAAGATTTTTGTTAAAATATCTATAGATCTTTCCTTACTAAACAATAATAAGTAATGTGGATGTAAAAATAAATTACACAAAGAACAAAGAAGAGTAGCATTTTCTAATTGGCAATGTTTAAAGAACTGTAATTCCATTAAATGTTTTCAGAATATGTGCATTTCCAGACATTATAAATTTTCATCGGTCGTTGTGATTAAAACTATGAAATGGCCAATAGGTAGATGACAGCCAATTGGCTAGCATTGTGATCTTTGGTACCACGGGCTTAAGATTTGAATATTGGTGGTTGCATGGATGTTTGGTATGGTTCGGAATCCACGTTAAACTCAAGTCCCGGTCTAATTAGCCTAAAATGTGCACGAAATAACTGTAGAGCGTCAAACCAAGCCAAACTGGTAGAACTCTAATAAAAAACCTCCTCTATCAGTTGGTAGTACTCATGCACAGAAACTTAATCTACACAAATTGAGGAGCGATAAAATTGATGCGTAAAATTAACCATTTATTTATATTAGCGTCATTAGTTAACGCCATTAATAGAAATTGATTGTTCTTCTCATCTCTTTTAAAACATTGTAGGACGTAAACAATTGAATAATACATTTGTCAATAGTCAGATTTAAAAGTAAGTTTCAGTATGATGGGTACAAAAATTTTAATTTAAGAAAAATTTTTTATTAATTTCATGGATATATTTGTAATGCTAAAAACCTCTGAAAAAGCATGCAGCATGAGTTACAAGCATTTGCAATATTCAAAAATAACTAATAATGGCATTATGAATTTGTCTATCAAATCTGTTAAACTCTGTTCAGATAAAACCTAATTTTAGGAGATTATATACATTTTTAATTTAGTAATATCTAATTTGTATCGCTCACTACCAAAGATAACAATAAACCAAATACATGTTTTTGCGGAAAGAGAGATTATCCTGGTGATTTTCTTTCAAATCGAGCAACATAGATTTCAAAGTGTTAAAAAGTTTATTTACCTGGGATCTGAGAGAGAATACCAAAATGAAATCTCCCCGAGATCAAAAAGAGAATTATTGCTGCCAATCGCTGCCTATTTGGTCTTAGAAGCCATTTTAGATTCCACCTGATTAAAAAGAAAAACTAAAATTTTACTGTACAAAACTCTCATAAGACCAGTATTAACATATGCATTTGAAACATGGTCACTAACAGCAAGAGAAGAGAAAATGTTGGCAATCTTTCAAGGAAAAGTGCTACGAACTATTTTTGGTGATATAAATGACAATGGAAATTATCGAAGAAGATACAATTTTGAACTTCACAAACTTTTTAGAGATATTAACATTCTAAAATTTGTTAAACTGAACAGAATGAGATGGGCCGGTCATCTCATGAGAGAATGAAAAGTGACAGAGCTGCTTTGAAGGTTTCCAATGTAACCCCTTTTGGACAACGACCAAGGGAAGCCCGAAAAGAGATGGATCGACTGTTTAGACTCTGATTTTATTGTTATTAAGATCCAAAAACTGGAGGTCCACGGCCAAGAGGAGAACTGCCTGGTTGGATTGTCCTGGTTTTAAAGAAGGCCAAGGCCCACAACGGGCTGTCGAGCCAATTATGATGCTGAAACTAAGAGAAACTAGGGTCAGGCAAGTAATCGTCTTTGGCCCACAAAGGGCTGTCGAGCCAGTTATGATGATGATGAGGGAGGAGTTTTACGGGATGGAGTTGTCAGCCCCATGCTCAACCCCCAACCTGAAGGACCAGTCCCCTGCTATAATCCCCAGGAGCAGGGACTAAGCTGTTCTTTGGTACTGTGTACCTAATTTAGTTGCCTTCTACGACACGCATAGGATACGTTGAGACTATTCTAAATCGGTCACCACACGTCGAATAAATTACTGCTGCTTTACAAAATTAAACAGAAAAATGCGTGACCAAAAATGGAAATCGATAATACTGCATAGCTTTCGAGCCTAGATCCTAGATTTCGATCCTAACCCTAAATTGAAAAATAATTAAAAACTTATTTCTTAACATAGGTTTTTCATCACTTAACTAGGTCAGTCATTTGTAGAATACTGAAATGTAAACCATCTAAAAATTAATAGAAGTAGATGAAAAATTAAGGGAGCTGAAATCAATATTTATTTAACAGCAAATTATATGACAAGTAATCACCAAGAGCACTTACATTTAAAAACAATATAAACCAAAACCTTCTTAATTATGTTTTATACGCATCGCAGGTTATTCACAATCTTACATACCTTCATCAGGGAGACAAAAATCACTAATTTCATGTCTTATTCAACTGAATGTGAAATACATATTTGAAAACTATTTAAAAAACACTCATTTTTAATATCTGATCATGCAATTCAACTTGCTTTTTAATGCTTATTAAAAATACAAATTTATAAATAAATTATTCAAAAATAAACATATTTTTTCATAATTTTCAGAAAAACGATCAATGGATGTCATAATTTTTAAAAATCAAAGCACATGTTCTTATAATCATTCTAATTTAGAATATTTCTTCCACAATTTTAAATACTTAAAATTAAGTGACACTTATGCAAATCTGTTGAAAGATACAAGAACAAGGGTGACCAACCCGCATTATATTTATATATAAGAATAATAGTAAACACAATAATAATAACTCATTATGTTTAAATTTTTCAAAAAAATTCTATAGGGCGTCTAAATCTACACTCATGTCTATAAATTAAGGATAATGAAGTTCAGGCAAAGAAAAAGACAGAAGCAAAACAAATTTGACTTATTTGTAAAGTCTATTTATTAAACAAAAGGTAAAAGAGCAAACAAGATGCTATATATTTGACATAATTAATAAAAATTGCGATTTTTGCTCCCTAGAGCAAATTTCAAAAAGGACCTATTTACAAAAAACAGTAGAACATGGTTAGTATGATGGTTAATATGGAGTATGTCTCCCGGACGATGCAATACAGGCCTTACAACGCCTAGGCATGCTGAGTATCAAATTATCAATCTGATCTTGGGGAATATTACACCACTCATCAAGCAATGCCCTCCGAAGTTCCAGTTGACAGGTGGGAGGGGGTTGACGGGCTGCAATTCGTCGGCCAAGCATCTCCCACACATGCTCTATTGGATTTAAAGTCCGGTGAGTATGCTGGCCAATCCATACGGGTGATATCCTCCAATTGAAGGCATTCGTCTACAGTGTTTGCACGGTGAGGACGGGCGTTGTCATCCATAAACAGAAATTCAGTACCCATGGCGTCCCGAAACAAACTTACATGTTGTTCCAGAAAGACATCCCGATAGATGTCGTCTGTCATCGTTACACTCTGAACATGCAGGTCAGTTCTGCAGCCAAGAATAATTCCTCCCCAAACGAGCTATCCTGCACCACCGTAACGGTATCGTTCAATGGTGTTCTCTTGGTGGTAACGGGTACCTGGCACTCTCCATATGAAAGTCCGGCGAGAATCAGACTGCAAACTAAACCTGGACTCCTCGGAAAACATCACACCAAACCACTGTTGCGGTGTCCACAGTGCGTGCTCTCTACTCCAGGTTAATCGCAGGCGACAGTGAGTTGCGGTAAGTGGAACACATCTGACAGGCCTACGAGCATATAGACCAATGTGCCCTAAGCGTCTGTACACGGTCTGCTTTGAAATCGTCGTACCACGGTAGCTGAAGAGAGCTGACGAGACAGGTCTGATGCTGTGCTCCGTCTGTTTCTTTTGGCAGTAACTGCTAAATATCGGTCCTCATTCGGCGTTGTAACTCGGGGGCGACCTGTGATGTAACATCTACTCACATTACCATCATCTTGGAATCGTTTCCAAAGCCTGGAGATGACACTCTGGGCGATTCCAAATTCCTCGGATACTTCCAGCTGGATACGTCCACATTTCAGTCGTCCGATAATTCTACCACGTAAAAAATCATCCAAATGCTTCCTTTGTGCCATAACTATGCGGTTATTGCACTGAAAGGCTTTTAAAGCGCTTGTGAACAATTTTACTTCTTTGCCACCATTCCTTATATACCCTCTCTTACACTCTCGTCGTTGTGACGTACTATCCGCGCCATCTGGTGGTTTCCTGTAATTTGCATATTCTTCTTCAAGATGTGTGTGATAATTCCGCCGGTGAAATTTTTATTTTAGAGTTCAATTTCTGTGTGATTCTGAATTATCCTTAATTTATGGATATGAGTGTAATTACTCAAATGCTGTTACTAACATATTTTTATTAAAAATTCTTTACTTAAAATAATTTTTTTTTTTTTACATTTTAGTTATTATTAATAAATCATTAAGTTAATTTAAGAAAATTAATTTTAAAATAATTTTTAAAATTAACATTATAGTATTATTTAAAAAGTAATTTATATTTAAAATAGAAAAAAATATAACTTTTTAAAACTTGTTTTAATAAAAATGAATAGATTCTATATTGTTTAAAAGACAGATTGCTAAAAGTTTTTTTTTTTTTTTTTCTAATTCTTTTTAGAATATTTATTTAGAATATCTTATTTTTTGAATACCTAGTTATCTTTGATAATAAAATTTTAAAAACAATTTGTTATTTGCATGTTGATATTTATTTATTAATAAATTCTTTTTACATGAAGTAGTAAAGTTTTAATCTTGACAAGTGTATGAAAGAAAAAATGCTTGTACGCTACAAGTTTTAAATGTTTTAAAATAATGAAACAGTCAAGTAAAAAAAAAAAAAAAAAAAAAAAAAATTATTATTATACAATTTTGAGGTTTCTAATAACTCCCAAACTTCCTCTTTATAAGGAATTTTAAGAAATTCCGCAAATAGGAATTCCTCATCAGGAATTTCGGGAAACTCTGCAAATGGGAAATTCATGTCCAGTATGCCTTGTCTAGAATAAATACGAGGGTAAGGTGAAAAGTTCTCGGCCTGACAATGAAAGACTGCGACATTCAGTTGAAAACGATTAATTTTTTCTACATAATCTCACTTGACTTCAACACACTTTGTCCAACGTTTCTCCAACATCAGTATTCCTTCCCAGAAGTGAGAGTCTGGAAGGTTGTAACAATATTCATCTACGGACCTCTCAACTTCTTCATTGGATGCGAAACACTTCCCAGAAACAAATTTCTTCAAGTTTGAGAACAAATCTGAAAGTCAGGAAGGAGAGCCAGGAGGTGCAAAAAAAAGGAGAATAGGGAATGGCCCAGCAAATCGTACCCCAAATTTTTGCAGTTTTCGGATCACCAACGCACCCTTGTGCACAGGTACGTTGTCCTGGTGAAATATAACTTTTTTTCTTCTTCAATCCAGGCTTCTTCTCTCGAATTTTGGCATCCAACTGGCCAAGACGGCTGGAGTAATATTCGCCTGTAATTGTTTTGCCTTTAGCAAGGTAATCAATTAACAGGATCCCTACCGCATCCCAAAACACGATGGCCGTGACCTTTCCGGCAGATGCGATCGACTTCGCTGAACCACTGGCTTCCACCCACTGCTTGGACTACTGTTTTGTTTCTGGCGTGTAGTGGTGGACCCATGTCTCATCCATGGTGACAAATTGCCGCACAAAATCGATCGTAACCCTATTGAATTGGTCCAAAGATTGCTGTGAAAACAGATTGCGCATTTGCTTTTGATCGGCATTCAGCAAATGCGGTACCTATCTTGCGCAGAGCTTTCGCATCCCTAATTCTTCGCGCAAGATGTTTCACACCCTTTCTTCCGATATCCCCACAGCCTCAGCTATCTCACTCACCTTCACTCGTCTATCGTCCAACACGATATCATGCACTTTTCAATGATTTCAGGTGTGATTGCGGTTTTTGGCCGTCCTTCACGTGGGTCATCTTCGAGGGAGTTCCGTAAACTTTTGTTAACTTCGGATGAATTTCCTTAGAGGTTAATCAGGGATGGGCAAACTTTTTCGGTCGCGGGCCAAAAATCGAAACCAAAAAAGTTGGGTGAGCCAAGATAAATTTATCTAAAATTTTAAAAACAATATACAAGTATTACAATTTAAATATGTAAATGAGATGAATGAAATGTTGCGATTTCATTTTTAAAAGTTCTTTGTAATGAGGTTCGAAGTGAGATGTACTGATTCTAAGGAACGAGGCTAAATGCTCATCTCTCAATCTACTTCTGAAATCATTCTTTCTAAGGTTCATAGTTGAAAACACTTGTTCACATATATAAGATGAAGCAAACATAGCACTGATTTTTTGGAGTGAGATATTAAATTTGGGAAACTTACTTTCGATAATGATTTGTAAAACTAACTTTACCATATTTAGAAACAACTACTTGAGATGATTGTTAGATTGCAACTCAACTAATTCAACCTGCAATTCTGATCTCACTGCTTCACAATTTAACCCTTACCTGCCGAGGAAAACTTACGAGATGCGTCCCCCAGTGCCACCGTTTTTCATACAGGCGCGCGTAGTTATGATATGTATTGGAGGAAAAAAAAAGAGGTGCGTTTTTGCAACATGAAACCTTTTTACTTTCACAGAAAAAATAAAATGTAAAAAAAACAAAAATTCTAAATTTAAAGTATAGAATAACAGTGTAATAAAACAGATGTTAGAACTTATCTGCTGTGTGATATTTCCTAAAACAAGAATTCTTTATTGTTTCATATGTAAAATATGATAGGAGAAATAACTATTTATTTAAAATGTCTAAACTTGTTTTTTATAAACCAAGTCACATAAACCAAAATCACATTCATTGCATTGATAGCTGGTTTCACGACGGAACGGAAGCAAAAGAAGAATAAAAAAGCACGACCTACTCAAACGGAAACAGAAGCAAAAACTGCACAGCTATGACTCACCGTTTCAGAAACATCCCTTTATCAATACCCTATCCCTTTTCTCCGAAATAATAAAATCCTTTTCAAACATTGTCAAGGTCATTTTGTGGCATTCCAAGACCGTGGGAGCAGTTTTCTTTATAGCAGCGCAATGCAAAGGATCGTACTTCGGAAAGGCGTATATATACGCCGGCGGCAGTGAACGCATCGGTTGAGTGAGGCGTATATATACGTCGGCGGCAGTTAAGGGGTTAAAATTCCAATTCTGTTTGAAAGGCATGGTAAAAATATCCAATTCTGTTTGAAAGGCATGGTAAAAATATCCAATTCTGTTTGAATGGCACTGAAATCTTGAAATCTGCGTTCGAATTCAAATTGCAGTTTTTCAAGTCATCTTCATAATTCTTAAGCTTCTCTTCATATGGTGAGGGTATTGAATTTAACCTTGGGAAATGAGACAAGTCGTTCCTAGCTAGCTGCCCAGCAAACAAATTAAGTTTTTTAGTTTAAAAGCTTTCAGATGGGCCCAGATATCGTCGATAAATTGATTTTTCCCTTGCATCTTGACATTCAAGTTGCTCATATGACAAAGAAGATCTGTGAAAAATGCAAAGTTCAAAAATCATTCTGTATCTTCTAACATTTCGCACTCCGCAGAACACTGTTTCTCATGAAAGAACGAGACAATGTCGTCTTTCAGCTCCCTTTCGAAGTCCTTTGAAAAAAAAGGAAGAGAAAAAAAATATTTAATCAAAGTAAAAAGGAGATGGATATATAATATATTTTTTTTTAATTTGCTTCGAACCGGCAAATTAAAATTCTATCAGCGGGCCAGATAGAACCTTCCGGTTGGCCGTAGTTTGCCCATCCCTGGGTTAATCCATACAAAACGAAGAATTTTATGACCGCACAATAATCAAGTTTATGCATTTTTAAAAACATGCAGGACGTCTAATGCAAAAATTCGTGTAAATAAATGAATTGAGAGCACAAGTTGAAACTTGTCATTCGAACTAATGAAGAACTTGCCCTATTCAAATTTATTTTTATTAATCTAAGAGTGAATAATTCAGGACATAGAAAAAAAAAGTCTTCTCAAAAGAGAGCTTTAAGGAATACCATTTTTCAGAATGTTTTGATAGATGCTAAATGTATCAACAACCAATACAAAAGAACCAGAGTAAAAAATTTAAAAATGTTTTGTAACAGTGCAAATTTTTAATTTGCCAACATCAAAAATATTCCTCCATAATCGACAATTTTAGAAATGGCTTACAAACAAAAGAATTTTAAATGACAATATAATCTATAAAAAAATAATTTATTTTAATAGATGAGAAAAATTAGCAACCCCAAAATCAATGACAGTATGTCTTGGCAAGAATGAATGAAAAAAACTTGCCCTATTCAAATTTATTTTTATTATTGTAGGAATAAATAATTTAGGACATTGCTAGTAGGAGGTCTTCTCAAAAGAGAGCTTTAATCAATAGCATTTTTCGGAATGTTTTGACATATGTTACATGTATCAACAACCAATACAAAATAATAAATTTACTAGAGTACAAATTTAAAAATGTTTTGCAACAGTGTTAATTTTTAGTTAATCAACAAAAAATAATAATAAGTTTTTAAATAACACATTAAAAATAAAATTAAATTATTCTAAAAAGCTTCCCTTATTTAAATAAAAAACTTTGTTTATATTACATATAGCAAATACAAAAAAAAGTACCTTTAACGCAACTAAAGAGAGTTTGCAGTTATACAAAAAAACCTTTGCAGTTATGCAGTGGAAAACTTGCATTTACTACAGTGCCTAAAAAGTAAGACTAATTATTTTTTTAAAAAAACTCTTTATTTATTCTTCCAAATTTATTTCATCGCCTTCAGAGTAATCTCCTCCGGACACAATGCACTTAAGGCAACTTTTTTCCCAATACTCAATACAAGCTAAAAAGTCATCGGTAAGGATGACCTTCAAAGCTCGCGGCGATTCACGTTGAATCTCTTCAAACGACTCAAAACGGTGTCCCCGGAGTAGTCTCTTCAGTTTAGGGAATAGCCAGAAGGGGTACGGTGTGAATACGGTGGTTTTGGAACAATGCGAGTTTCATTTTTGGAGAAAAAGTCACGAAGAATCAATGCAGTGTGAGCTGGCGCATTCAGTGCTATCAGTACCAATCGAGATTTGACGCATTTGTGGTCCAAAATATAATTAAGTGATCGTTTAGAAATTCCAATATCATCAGCAAGGTCTCTAATTGTAAATCGACGGTTACTAAGCACCAATCTTTAATTTTTTTTGCAAGTTGAGGTAGATGGTCGATCAGAGTGCTCTTCGTCTTCAATGCGTTCTCTGCCTTCTTTGAACTGTTTATACCACTTTGAACTGTTTATACTTTCCGACATAGGAATGCTCACAGAATGCCTTCAACACCATTCTATAAGTTTCAGCAAAAAAATGTAATGCAAGTTTTTTTTTCTCAATTAATTCAGACATGTCAAAAATCGCCTGAACCAGTTTTAGAGTCTCATAAAGCCAAGCGTAACTCAAACACTAATGAATATTTTGACATCAAATTTTATACAGATGTCAAGGACAGTGCCAGCAAGCTAAAAAAAAAGAAAAAAAAATTGAAATTCCATAAGTCCCTGGAATTTTAAATATAAAATTGGTCTTACTTTTGAACACAGCAATATATACTACTCATTTAGTCATATAACAATAGAAAAATTATAATATATATTTGCAATAATGATATGAAAAATGTTTTTGAAATATTCTTAATATAATAGAAAATTTTTACAATATTTTATAAAATTTATACATATTTTTATAATAGAATATTATAAATTTGTTTAAAATTATTTTTTTGTAAAATAATTTTTAAAATATGTATAATATTTCAGCTAAAATTTTTATAAATATAATAATATTTGAGAAGAAATTTTTTATAAATATAATGTAATTAATTCATGTTACCCATACTTCAGATAATTCCATGGTATTTACAATAATTCTTTACAACAATGTATTTGAGAAAATAATTCATGTTTACAAATTATAGTTTTTTCAATAAATTTAAAATCTGAATCATAAACAAATATGTGTGTTTTATCAATTAAGTAAAAGTTACCATCAATATTTCCAATTGTACCCTGCACTGGAAAATTTGGTGTCGGTATAAATAATTCTGAAATATGTATTTTTTCATTTATATATTATTTTGTAAATATGTATAATGTATTATTACGTAAATTTAAAATAGCATCTACATATTAAATATTTAGAAATAAATAATTTAAATGTTTATAATTTAAAATATTTAACTGATCATCAAATTCATAAAACATATAATTAGAAATTAAAATATAAGATCCCCTTTTATTTCTGTACGTAGCATCAATATTTCTTATAAATGGTACCAATATTTTATCTGAAGTTGTATCCATTGTATTTAAATCTAACCTATGATAAAATGACCAGAAAAATTTTAAATAAGTATAATAATTAATTAAAAAGCAACACTATCAGGTGACACTTGCATAATTTTTGTAATCTTTGTCTATAATATTCAGATACATTATTTTTTACCTAAAAAATATAGAAACATGGTAGAATTTTGATTTGTATCATGTGTTAGTCCTAATGCATGTCCCAATTCATGTTGCAAAACATAAATTACTTTGTGTACCAGCAAGACCGGATTAACTTTGCACAGCCAGATTTGTTGTTTAGAATGCATAAAAAATGCCCAAAGAACTGTACCTCTACGACCCATAGTTTTCGAAAAAAATGCGAGAGAAAATGTATGACGTCATATCCGGTTTACGAAAAAAAACCTTTATTCGAAACATGAACATCAGTATTTGCATAATTTTAAATAGGAAGATGTTCGAAATGTCCCTGGGCATATGAAAGCATGCATGCGCGCGTCGTGGAATGATTAACTCTACATGTTCTAGCATCGTAGTGTCCACAAAAAGTAAACTGAAGTAATCTGAAGTAACAACGCTGGATTGGGCGTCAGGGGTCCAGTTTCAGGGTCACACGATCTCTAGAACTGACTCCTTTATATTTCTTCCTATGGGGGCATCTAAAAGAACTGGTTTATCAGGTCCCAGTTACTCCATAAATGGACTTAGTTGCTCGTCTCCATAGTGCGTTTACTTTTGTGGACGCTACGATGCTAGAACATGTACGGTCAACCATTCCACGACGCTCCATGAATGTCGAAATGTCCGCCCCGCATATCTAGACATGCATGCGTGCATCATGGAATGGTTGACTGTACACGTTTTAGCATCGTAGTGACCACAAAAGTAAACCCACTATGGAGACGAGCAACTACGTTCATTTCTAAAGTAACTTGGGTTTCAATAAACCAATTCCCTTAGATGGCCCCATAGGAAGAAATCTAAAGGGTCAGATCTGGAGATCGTCAAACAACGGCTTGACGTCAATTCACGTGTCGCATTATACGCTTTGGGCATTTCGAACCTATATAAAATTATGCAAATACTAAAATAAATTTGCTTAAGACTACTGAAGTTACTAGCAAAAATATTGACAAATTTACTTAATGTCTAGTTACTGGTTTTTAATAGCGATGTTCACGTTTCGAAAAAAGGTATTTTCGTAAACCGGATATGACGTCATACATTTTCTCTCGCATTCTTCTCGAAAACTATGGGTCCTAGAGGTATAGTTATTTGGGCATTTTATGTATTCCAAATAACGAATCTGGCTCTGCAGAGTTTATCCGGTCTGTCTGGAATACCCTGCATATATATATATATATAGAGAGAGAGAAAAGTGAGAGGAGACCCTAGAGGAGAAAAAAAGCGTACGTATGCGCTGCGTGCGCAGAACTCCAAGTGTTAAGTGTTGTGCCAGAGCGGCAAGAGTGAAACAGCATGGTTGCGAGTGGCTATGGCTGTTACGTTAATAAATGTGTTTATTAAGTTTTAAATAAGTGTGGATCATTATTTAGAGTGTGTGTGTGATTCAAAATATACAGTCCACTGCGTGCTTGAGTGGAAGAACATCTGTGAGTGCTATATGTGCGAGAACACCATCGAAACGAAGAATTTTATGACCGCACAATATTCAAGTTTATCCATTTTAGCGAAAAACATGCAAGACGTCTAATGCAAAAATTCGTGTAAACAAACTAATTGAGAGAACAAGTTGAAACTTATCATACAAACTAATGACACGTGCACCCAGGCAGGAAACATAAATTTTTGCTGATTGGAGAACCATGGCTGTGTCAGGCTGAGAACTTTTCACCTTATCCTCGGAATTGAATGAAAAAATTGCCCTATTCAAATTTATTTTTATTAGTGTAAGAGTGAATGATTCTGGATATAGATAAAAATTTCTTCTCCAAAGAGAGCTTCAAGGAATACCATTTTTCAGAATGTTTTGCCAACATCAAAAAAGTTCCTCCATAATCGCCAATTTTAGAAATGGATTACAAACGAAAGAATTTTAAATGACAATATAATCTATAAAAAATAATTTATTTTAATAGATGAGAAGAATTTACAACCAAAAAGTCAGTAACAGTATGTCTTGGCAAGAATGAATGAAAAACTTGCCCTATTTAAATTAATTTTTATTATTGTAGGAATAAATAATTTAGGACATTGCTAATAGGAGGTCTTCTCAAAGAGAGCTTTAATCAATAGCAATTTTCAGAATGTTTTGACATGTTACATGTATCAACAACCAATACAAAATAATTAATTTACTAGATTACTAATTTAAAAATGTTTTGCAACAGTATTAATTTTTAGTTAATCAACAAAAAAAATAATCATAAGTTTTTAAATAACACATTGAAAATTAAATTAAATTATTATAAAAGATTCCTTTATATAATTAAAAACATTGTTTATATTACATATAAAAAATACAAAAAAACATACCTTTAACGCACCTAAAGAATTTGCAGTTATGCGAAAAAACCTTTGGAGTTATGCGATGGAAACCTTTGCAGTTATGTAGTTGCATTTACTACTGTGACAAAAAAGTAAGATCAATTATATTTTTTCAAAAACTCTTTATTTATTCTTCCAAATTTATTTCATCGCCTTCAAAGTAATCTCCTCCGGACACAATGCACTAATGCCAACTTTTTTTCCAATCCTCAATGCATGCTCAAAAGACATCGGTAGGGATGGCCTTCAAAACGTTCAATTCACGTTGAATCTCTTCAATCGACTCGAAACGGTGTCCCCGGAGTGGTCTTTTCAGTTTAGGGAAGAGCCAGAAGTCGCGCAGTGTGAATACGGTGGTTGTGGAATGATATGGGTTTCATTTTTTGTTGAAAAAGTCACGAAGAATCAATGTAGTGTGAGCTGGTGCATTCAGTGTTTTCGGTACCAATCGAGATTTGACGCGTTTGAGGCCCAAAATAGAATTGAGCTATCCTTTTGAAATTCCAACATCAGCAACAAGGTCTCTAATTGTAAATCGACGGTTTGCAAGCACCAAATCTTTAATTTTTTGGACGTGAGCTCCGTCGGTTAAGGTTGATGGTCGACCAGAGGGCTCTTCGTTTTCAACGTGTTCTCTGCATTCTTTGAATTGTTTATACCACTTCTAAATATTTCTTTCCGATATAGGAATACTCACCGAATGCCTTCTGCACCATTCTATACGTTTCCGCAAACAAAATTTAATGCAAGTTCTTTTTCTCAATTAATTCAGGCATTTCAAAAATCGCCCGAATCAGTTTTAGCGTCTCACACAGCCAAGCGTAACTCAAACACTAATGAATATTTTGACGTGAAATTTCGCACAGATGTCAAGGACAGTGTCAGCAACCTAAAAAAAAAAAAAATTAAAATCCCGTAATCCCGGTATTTTAAATTAAAAATTGATCTTACTTTTTGGACACAGTAGTATATACTACTCATTTAGTCACGTCGATGACACGTCACGTTTAGTCACGTTAGAAAATTTATAAATAATGATATGAAAAATTTTTTGAAATATTCTTAATATAATAGAAAAATTGTTACAATATTTTATAAAATTTATACATATTTTTATAATAGAATATTATAAATTTGTAAAAATTATTTCTTTGTAAAATAATTTTTATAAATATGTATAATATTTCAGATAGAATTTTTATAAATATATATAACATTTGAGATGAAAATTTTTTATAAATATAGTGCATTTAATTCATGTTACCTATACTTCAGATAATTCCGTGGTATTTACAATATTTCTTTAAAACAATGTATTTTGAGAAAATAATTCATGTTTACAAATTATAGTTTTCTCAATAAATTGAAAATCTGAATCATAAACATATATGCGTGTTTTATCAATTAAGTAAATGTTACCATCAATATTTTCAAATGTACCCTGTATTGGAAAATTTGGTGTTGGTATAAATAATTCTGAAATATGTATTATTTTCATTTATATAATGTTTTGTAAATATGTATAATGTTTGATTTCGTAATTTAAAATAGCATCTACATATTGAATATTTAGAAATAAATAATTTAAATGTTTATAATTTAAAATATTTAACTGATCATCAAATTCATAAAACATATAACTAGAAATTAAAATATAAGATCCCTTTTATTTCTGTACGTAGCATCAATATTTCTTATAAATGGTAACATATTTTACATCTGAAGTTGTATCCATAGTATTTAAATCTAACCTTTATAAAATGACCAGAAAAATTTTATAATATGTATAATAATTAATTAAAAAGCAACACTACCAAAGTGACACTTGCATAATTTTTGTAATCTTTGTCTCACAATAATTAGATACATTATTTTTACCTAAAAAATATAGAAACATGGTAGAATTTTTGATTTGTATCATGTGTTAGTCCTAATGCATGTCCCAATTCATGTTGCAAAAACATAAATTACTTTGTGTACCGGATAAACTTTGCACAGCCAGATTCGTTGTTTTGGAATACATAAAAAATGCCCGAAGAACTGCACCTCTACGACCCATAGTTTTCGAGAAAAATGCGAGAGAAAATGTATGACGTCATATCCGGTTTACGAAAAAACCTTTTCTCGAAACATGAACATCAGTATTTGCATAATTTTAAATAGGAAGATGTACGAAATGTCCCGAGCGCATATGGAGGCATGAATGCGCTCGTCGTGGTATGGTTGTCTGTACACGTTCTAGCATCGCGGGTGTCCACAAAAAGTAAATGCACAAAGGAGACGATCAACTAAGCCAGAAGCTAATCCCTGCTAGACACCCCCACAGACAGGATGTTTTTTTCTGGACATAGGGCGTTGACCTCCCCTAAGCAGGGGGACATGGGTTTCGACGTAACAAATACAATGATAAAAGGAATTTGGGAATGTCAAGCATTAGATAGATTTAGTTTTAAGCAAAGAATAAAAAAAGTCTGAAAAAAAATATTTCTTAAATAATGGCTTCTGTGTTGGAATTATTACAAGAATTTGTAAAAACAAATTTATCTACAATTGTATATGGAAATTTGGGAAGAAGATATAATGTGATAAATTATTATTTTAATATATTTTTAATGCTTAGTAATTGAGATACGCACAAAAGAAGATGATATTGAAATATTTTGTGATCTTTTAGTTTGGTTTGAACCCAATTTTGGGGAATATGTTTATAAAACCACATTATGCAAAATGTATGATTGTTGTTGCAAGTCATTTATATATTTATTTTAATTGTAAAGTAATTGTTTATCATTTAGATAGCTCTTCATTTAACTATAAAAATTTATTAAATAAAATGAATACTACTACTAGTAAAAATATTACAATATTATATCATGATGTAATATCATGTCCTAATTCTCATGTAATAATTTCATTAATATCATGTAAAGATACTAATGATGCTTATTTAAATTTATTAAAATGTTATGAAGTATTAAAATATAATGGTCCCAATATTAAATCTTGGCAAATATTATTTCGTCCTAAATTTCAAAATATTTTTGAATATGATATGAAAATTTGCAAAGAGAAGTTGGAAAAAAATGTAAAAAGGATTTTTTTCTATTTCTCAATTATGTGATATGTATATATTACTCAATAAATACTAACATAATAAAAAAATAGAATCTATTATCCTCAGAAATAATTATTATATTAATTTTCATCTTTTTTTTATTGGTAACATATTGAAAAATTTAAAAAAAGTATTTCAGAGAAATTTTACAATTAATCGAATAAAAATTGAGTTTGTAAACTATTTAATTTTTTTTTATTTATTTAGGAAATTAAAAAATATTTTTTATAAAATACATAAATGTGTATTTAAAGAAACAAAAAAAGTATTTCAAAGAGTAATAAAAATACTTTTAACTTTGCAGTTAGACAATTATTTTGTCGAGCCAAAATCTTTTGAATTACTTGCATTTTTATTTATTAATAAATTCTTTTACAGAAATTTTTTTTATATTGACTAGTGTTTGAAAAAATGTTTTATAAAAAAAAACACAAAAGCATTTCAAAAAAAAATAATCTTTTATTTATTTATATTAAAAAGAAATACATTTTTAAATTCATACCAAATTAAAATTTCTATTAAAAAATTTTAACATCATAAGTCTCAAATTCTTAACTGGACATAAAAATAACCTACAATCATAACAACGTACAAAATTGTTAATACAGCAATTAAATTTTATAATTTTAACATCATGTGGCAAATAATTTTTTAATTTTTTTAATTGGCTTTCACCAATTATATATAAATTTGTGATATTTATATTTTATATAAATAGGTAATCTATTGAGCCAATCTTTATGACATTTTTGGTAAATATAAGTGTTCGCAGTTGCCGAAGCAAAACTTCTACATCCATCTTCGATTATATCTTCGTTAGACTGCAAAGCAAGAAATCCATATTTCGGTGTTACTTATAAAAATTTTTCCTCATCATATAATTTAAATTTTTTTGAATCATTATTTTCAAATTCTAATTCCCTTTTTCTGGAATCATTTTTTATTTCTTCTGGGTTTTTTTTTCTTCTTTTTCACCTCTTTCTTCACTTCAGTTTGAGACATTATAATACAAATAAAAAATCCTTTAGTATACAAAAAAACAGTAATATAATAAATACAATATTATTTACTTCTGGAGTAATATTTTGCACTGCATCGCAAGATGAAGCAGTATGTTAATTTCTGACAATTCTTCTGACTATTTAAAGAAATGTGAACCAAACAAAAAACCTTAGAAAAAAAAAAAAAAAAAAAAACTATTATTATTTTATTTTACAAACAATTTGAAGAACAATGAACGAAGACGATGACGTCATGGCCAAGATCGGCAACATTAGACAAATATTTTCTAAAAATGTTAACTTTTTTAAAAAATGAAATTTATTTCAAAATTAAAATAAAAAACAATTTTTTACAATTTAGAAGCATTGGACAATTTTTTGCAACATTGGGCGAGATCCGGACAATATTAGACAAATATTTTTCTAAAAAATTAATTTTTTTAAAAATAAAATTAAAATTAAAATTCATGTAAAAAATAAAATAAAAAAATAATACCTACTGAAACCGAACTTATGGCGCCATCTATTGGTACCGCCTCATACTACTTTTAATTTCTACTTCAAACTGTTGTATTTGATGTAATCTTTTTCATTATTGTGATCAACTTGACTGACGGCGCCATCTGCCGGCGAGCCAGTCAACTAGCATTTGAAAAATTTTTTGTATGTTTTTACCTGTTCATTTTTCTTTTGTAAATTTTAATGTACTTTTACTACTTTTAATCTTAATTCCTTTGATTTATTTTATTTTTACCGTAAAATTTTATTTTAACTTTACCCTTTTTTTTTGGGCATCGACAAATGACTCCTAATTGTACCGATAGCTTTTAGTTTTTTTGATATCTTGCTTTAATTGTTCTCAAGCAAGAGATGTTTTCTTCTTCAATTTTAATTGTTTGTTTTTATTTATTACTATTCATTAATTTAAGCAACTCCCTTTTATGCTAATGTTCTAACTATCTTAAGATGTGGAGGTTTTGTGGTTCTTAAAACCACCTTGAACTCAGTAACCGGTACGCCGTTGCATTCTCTGTAACCTGACTTGCTTTTTTTTTGCAATTTATGTAACCTTTGTAATTTTGTAATTTTTTTTTTTTTTTCAGTTTATTTAAATTTTAACTTTAATTATTTATTGTTTGGCATCGTGGAACGGATACCTAATTTTACCGACAGCTTTTGCTTTTTCGATCTCCCTGCTTTTAATTGTTCTCAAGCAGTGAGATGTTTTTTTCTAAAAATTCTTTTATTTTTTATAAAATATTTTACTCTTTAATTTAAGAACTTAAGAGTGTAAATTTTTAACTAACTTTAAGCTATGGAGGTATAGTGGTTCTTAAAGCCACATTGAAACTCCGTAACAGGTACGCCAGTTGCTCCCAATAAAGATTGCGAAGAAAATTGAAATAGAATATTGAAGAAAGCATTGTTGTTTTAAACATTTGTTTATTTTTTGATATTAAGTACATAATTATGGTTTCTCTTGTTCATATTGTTAAAAGTGTGCCCTACAAAGTTTAAAAATTCTCTTAAATATTTTTAAAATTTAATTTTAATTTTAAATATTAATTTTAAAATAATTTTTTAAAACTATTCGTTGGTTTTTAATTGCTCGATTTCACATTTGATTTTTTTTTTTAAATATAAGTACAATGGTCTAATACAATCAATCTTCAATATTTATTGCCATCGTGGATTAATTTTTTTTATAAATTGATAAGTAAAAACTTTCTATTTTATATATATACACTCATGTCATAAAATTAAGGATAATGAAGTTCAGGCAAAGAAAAGAGACAGAAGCAAAACAAATTTGACTTATTTGTAAAGTCTATTTATTAAACAAAAGGTAAACAACAAAAAAGATGCTATATGTTTGACATAATTAATAAAGTCGATTTTTACTCCCTGGAGCAAATTTCAAAAATGAACCTATTTACAAAAAAACAGTATAACATGGTTAGTATGATAGTTAATATGGAAGTCTCCCCGGACGATGCAATACAGGCCTTAAAACGTCTAGGCATGCTGAGTATCAAATTATCAATCTGATCTTGGGAATATTAAACCACTCATCAAGCAATGCCATCGAAATTCCGGTTGACAGGTGGGAGGGGTTTGACGGGATGCAATTCGTCGGCCAAGCATATCCCACACATGCTCTAATGGATTTAAGTCCGTTGAGTATGCTGGCCAATCCATACGGGTGATATCCTCCAATTGAAGGCATTCGTCTACAGTGTTTGCACGGTGAGGACGGGCGTTGTCATCCATAAACAGAAATTCAGCACCCAGCGGCGCCCCCGAGACAAACTTCTACATGTTGTTCCAGAATGACATCCCGATAGATGTGGCCTGTCATCGTTACACTCTGAACATGCGGAGGTCAGTTCTGGAACCAAGAATAATTCCTCCCAAACGAGAAAAACCTGCACCGCCGTAACGGTGTCGTTCAATGGTGTTCTCTTGGTGGTAACGGATACCTGGCGCTCTCCATATGAAAGTCCGGCAATTTGCGTCTGTTGTTGGTAAATGTTCCTGGACCAACATCGTTTTGAGTTTTTACCGAACAGTTAATGGTCAAATATTCAATACATATAAAGACGCATGCAATCGACGAGCTGCAATTGCTGGAAGATGACAACCATTGGGATTTGGCACTTGCTGATGCAGCTTTAACATCTACGCCAAATAATATTCGTCAACTATTCGCAATTATTCTGATGACATTTCATTAGCATTGTGGGAAAAAATATAAGAATTACATGACTGGAGATATTTTGAACCGAGTGAAACAAACGGATCGTGGTCCGAATAAAGATTTCACACCAGAGTTGTACAATGAAGCGTTGATACTACTCGAAGATTTATGTATTTTGATTTCAAACTTTTCACTCAACCACTATGGTATGCCTTCGCCTGATAGTCCAGCCACTGACTTAGAAAACACTGATATACAACAAGAAAAAGAATATGACGACGTTGACTTAGCTACACTCATTGCAAACAAAGAGCCATTACGGACAGCTGAATAAAGAATTATTTACAATTGAATTAAGTTTACTGTTGATGCAAAACAAGGTGTTTTTTTTTTTTTTTCTTGGATGCACCTGGTGGGACCGGTAAGACATTTTTAGTGTCATTAATCTTTGCAAAGATACGGCTATAACAAAAGATTGCATTGGCAATTGCATCGTCGGGCATTGCTGCCACTTTGTTAGATGGTGGACGAACGGCGCATTCAGCATTGAAGCTGCCATTAGACATTCACAGTAAACCAAACGCAATGTGTAATATTAAAAAAAAAAAGCGAAATGGCTGCAGTGTTGCAAAAAGTTCAATTATTGTCTGGGATGAGTGTACTATGAGTCATAAACATTCTCTTGAGGCATTGTACAGAACTATGCAAGATTTAAACGTCAATAATCGACTCTTCGGTAGTGCTGTTTTACTACTATCTGGTGATTTCCGGAAGACATTACCTGTCATTCCTCGCTCTACGTTTGTTGATGAGATTAACGCATGTTTGAAACAATCATTTTTATGGAAAAACGTTGAAACACTTCGATTGACCATAAATATGCGAGTACAATTACATAATGATCCATTGGGACAAGTATTTTCAAATCAATTACTGGATATCGGAAATGGTACAATCAGACTACATCAAAATAAGCAATGTATCCAATTGCCAGACAATTTCTGCTCTGTCGTTCATTTAAAAAAATGAACTAATTGAGAGTGTATTTCGGATATTCTTAATAATCACTTAGACCATAATTGGCTCAGTAATCGTGCAATTTTATCAAAAAAAATTTTGATCTTGATGAAATTAACTGTCAAACACAAAATTTATTGCCAGGCAATCTGATGACTTTTAAGTCCATCGACACCATTGCTGATGAAAACCAGATCGTCAATTTTCCGATTGAATTTTTAAATTCTCTGGATATGCCAAGAATGACGCCACACAATATTTGTCTGAAAATTGGTTCTTGAAGAATAAATCTTTCCATGATTTTTTTCCCTTTTATATTGAGTTTTTGCTTTCTGTTGATATTAATTTTTATAATATATAAATTTATACTTTATTAAAGAAATTTTTCTGTTTTATTTTATGTGTTTTATTCTAGTGTGCTTTTATTTGTTTAATTATTATTCCTTACAAAGTTTTGCCCATAAACTTAAATTACTATTAAACTTCATGCTACATAATCATATTAAAAGATCATTAGAAGTTGTTTAGGTTAACTTTTAAAAAGTACCTTATTCATTTGTGTTAATTAATATTCCAAAAAAAGGAAAATTATCTGTTCGATAAATAATGCTACTTATTAGATTAAAACAGCAATTACTGATTTTTTTTATTTCTGAAAAATTTCATTCAAATTAACATGCAGAAATGAAATTAGTGTAAGAAGTCTTCATTTAAAATGTTTATAACTTTCATTTGTAAATGGCACTATCAAACAAGATAAGGGGTTTTTAATGTATAATAGGGAAGGAGAATTCATTGTAGAGAGGTGCATTTAGGTTCTCTTGAGATAGTTCTTCTTAAACTCAAAAAAAAATTCTATTTATGCCCTTAACTGTATTTCATTATAAATATTAATAATTTTGAGTTTATTAAGTTTATTTTATGATTAAAAATACTTGACTAGGAGTTTTTTTTTTTTGAACTCAAAATTAAGAGAATTTAAGAATTTGGAATGAAAAAGAATTAATAACTGCAATTAACTACACTCATGTCCATAAATTACGGATAATGAAGTTCAGGCAAAGAAAGAGAAAACAAATTTGACTTATTTGTAAAGTCTATTTATTAAACAAATGGTAAAGAGCAAAAAAGATGCTATATGTTTGACATAATTAATAAAAATTGCGATTTTTTACTCCCTGGAGCAAATTTCAAAAAGAACCTATTTACAAAAACAGTATAACATGGTTAATATGGAGTATGTCTCCCGGACGATGCGATACAGGCCTTACAACGCCTAGGCATGCTGAATATCAAATTATCAATCTGATCGTGGGGAATATTACACCACTCATCAAGCTATGCCCTCGAAGTTCCGGTTGACAGATGGGAGGGGGTTGACGGGCTGCAATTCGTCGGCCAAGCATATCCCAGACATGCTCTATTGGATTCAAGTCCGGTGAGTAAGCTGGCCAATCCATACGGGTGATGTCCTCCAATTGAAGGCATTCGTCTACAATGTTTGCACGGTGAGGACGGGCGCTGTCATCCATACACAGAAATTCAGCACCCATGGCGCCCCGAAACAAACATACATGTTGTTCCAGAATGACATCCCGATAGATGTGGCCTGTCAGCGTTACACTCTGAACATGAAGGTCAGTTCTGGAACCAAGAATAATTCCTCCCCAAACGAGTTGCGGTAAGTGGAACACATCTGACAGGCCTACGAGCATATAGACCAATGTGCCTAAGCGTCTGTACACGGTCTGCCTTGAAACTGTCGTACCGGTAGCTGAAGAGAGCTGACGAGACAGGTCTGATGCTGTGCTCCGTCTGTTTCTTTTGGCAGTTACTGCTAAATACCGGTCCTCATTCGGCGTTGTAATTCGGGGGCGACCTGTGCTGTAACATCTACTCACATTACCATCATCTTGGAATCGTTGCCAAAGCCTGGAGATGACACTCTGGGCGATTCCAAGTTCCTCGGATACTTCCAGCTGGCTACGTCCACATCCCAGTCGTCCGATAATTCTACCACGTAAAATATCATCCAAATGCTTCCTTTGTGCCATAACTATGCGGTTATTGCACTGAAAGGCTTTTAAAGCGCTTGTGAACAATTTTACTTCTTTGCCACCATTCTTATATACCCCTCTCTTACACTCTCGTCGTTGTGACGTACTATCCGCGACATCTGGTGGTTTCCTGTAATTTGCATATTCTTCTTCAAGATGTGTGTGATAATTCTACAGGTGAATTTTTATTTTAGAGTTCAATTTCTGTGTGATTCTGAATTATCCTTAATTTATGGACATGAGTGTATATGATGATGACAGGGTGATTATAATTAAAGTCCTACTTTCAAAATGCTGTAAAAAAAAAAAAAATTGAACTTGAAATTGTTCAAATTTGAACTGAAGATACTTGATGAAGGGGAAACGGTATGGCAAAACAAAAAAAGTTCCACCGATTTTTCCCGATCTAATTTGATATGACCTTGCCGTGGGGGATGGGCTTTCTACTAACAGTGTCACAACTGTTGAATAACTTTGATGTCCTTTTTTTCCGCCAAAAAACCGAAACAAAAAAGCACTTTGAACACTACAGTTGGTTTAATGTGCAATTCATGCCAAATACGTTGTAATTTCGATTCAAAATATCACTGACAGTCGAATTCGCCATCTATTAATACAACTTGAAGCTTTTTCGATGCCGCACCGTTTACCCCTTCTTCAAGTATCTTCAGCTCAAATTTGAACTCAATGTGACGAGTGGTATGTATTCTAAATAGGCCTGTGACTCTTTACCAAAAAATAATGCAATTTTTAATGGACATCATCTAGTTAGGGTTTCCTATTTTTCAGAAACAACACAGGAGCCATTGCAGATTTATGATTAACCTGCGTTAGCATAGGCTTTGGAACTTAAATAATGCAAATAGTTACACTTAAATAGTTAACATTTTGATTGATTCTAACTGTACGCTCGAATCGATCTTCTGGACAGTTAGTTTACAGTACCAAAAATACATCAAAATTCTCTGATCTCGCGAAATCTAGAACACAGGCTATTTACATGCCAGAAACTTCAAGTAAGAGCTGTACAATTTGGTATTAAGTAAAACTCGATCTCGTTAGCGTTAAAAGTTTAGATTTGGTGTGTCACTCTACGGTCATTTTCTGCACACTTTAGGCTTATTAGACCGGGACCTACAGTTTAACGTGGATTCCGAACCACTAAAAAAACATCCTTGCCACCGATAGGATTAGAACCCAAAGCCTGTGGTACCAAAGGCCAGAGTGCTAGCCAATTGGCCGCTTTACGACGTTTTGAAGTAGGAGAGATAAAATCGATATTTCAACTGGAGGCTGTTCAACATGTGTTCTTTCGTCACCCAATGTTCATTTTCCGCACTCATTTCCTTTATCCCCCCCCCTTCTTCAACATCCCTTCATTCCAAGTTCCTCCTCCCCTTTGAGGTGAGAGGGAGGTCTACCCCGTCCCTTTCTTTAACTGTGTCCCAGCGGCCTGGTGGCCAAGTGGCTAGCGCTCTGGCCTTTGGTATCCCAGGCTTCAAGTTCGAATCCTGGAGATAGCATGGATATTTGTTAGTGTTTCGGAATCCACGTTAAACCGTAGGTCCCGGTCTAATTAGCCTAAAATTGTCACACAATCACCGTAGAGCGACAAACCAAACCAAATAATTGGATGTAATATGAAGAATTAGCGTCATAGTAACGGTATACAAAACTGTCGGCCTTAATCATATTTATAAAAAAATGCATCATTGGATATTATCAATGTATTTAGTAAAGAAATCTAAAAAAGCCTTATATTGAATAAAATATATCCAATGTTTTTAATCAAAACTTATTTGAAATTTGAATCCAACAACTATCTCAGCCAGAAAAAGAAACATTTAGCATTTTAATAAGTCATGGACGTTTGTTAGTGGTTTGGAATCCACGTTAAATTGTAGGTCCCGGTCTGTTTAGCCCAAACTGTGCACAAGATGACCGTAGAGCGACAAACCAAATCCAATTATCTCTGTCCCATAAAAATTCTAATTAGCCTAAAGTGTGCTCGAAATGACCGTAAAAGAAAATAAATACGTTACATTTTTCGATGTAAGTATGAAATGAAAACCGCTCCCGCTATACTTTAATTATTTATTGAGGATCAGGTTTTAGGTCTCATAGTTTTGATTCAAGTTGTTTTTAATAATCATGATTAATTAAAATTTTCCTAATCATTGCTTAGAGTACTAGTTAGATTTAAAAGAAAACAGTATTCAGGGCTAATTTTCTTAAAATGAAGAAAATATTATTACATTTTTTTTGTTTGATTGTGTTTTATTAATTTTAAATCGACAGCAGCTAGAAATATTTTTTTTTACCTTTTAGAGAGTAATCATTAGTAATTTTTCCATTTCATGATAGTTATAATGTATGCTCATCAAAAAATTCTTCAATAGTATTTGTGAATTTTATAATTTACTTAAGATAATTTAATTTCTCATTTAAAATAACTTCATTCCAACCCAATTTCTTCGCTCGTTCTTCCATAATTTGAGATTATTGTTCAACAGTGATAGAGAAAGTTGCTGCCCTATAACGAAGACAGCACTTGTCGGCGATATTTTTTATTAACATAAAATTGTTTCTCTTGAGAATGGTACAATTTGAATGCTATATTTAAATTGAGGGATGTGAATAAAACATAGTTAATTTTTATTTATTTTTTTTTTGAAGAGAAAAGTAATTATTTATTTATTATGATTTTTTAACAGTTTTAATTACAGGAACAAAAATTCCCTATGGTAATTTGATACTGAAGCAACTTAGGACACGGAAATATTATGAATAATTTTCTTTTTTTTAAAATAATAGAAAACCATAATAAACCTAATTTCGCTATTTCAAAGTGAGGGAAGGGAAAATATTGCTTCAATAAACTATTATAATAGAAGCAATTAGTACAGGTTTCTGTAATATTCTAGAGACTTGCTTGACCGGAAAGATTCATTTACACAGTAATTGCTTCAGCACCTTTGTTTGCTAATAGAGTACTTTTTATTCATAATTGTTAAAAACGTGACATAAGTAATTGTAAAAACAAGACAGCAACGTAAATACAGGAATGCATAAAAATAAAGTGTATATTTCATTTGATTTTAATTCCCAATATCATTCTAGTTCAAAATCCTGTAATGCTAAATGTTTATACACTGGTGTACAAAACTTAAGCAACAATGTAAAAATTTAGCAGATAGCCATGAAATAGCAGAAAAGGAGGTCTGGCGATCAGTACAATGAACTCGTAAGTCAGTAGAAACGTCATGCGTATGCAAATATCAGGAACGAAACGTCGGAGGCGACGTGAGCTTAAGCAAAACGCGTGATGTCGGCGCGCGCAGCTCAACAGTAGAATAAAAAAGGAAGGACGGGGACGCAATTCAACATATTCGCTGCAAGTGCTACGTGAAAAATGGATAGAAGAAATCACCTGGACGACTTCACACGTGGAAGAATGATCGGAAAGCTGGAGGAGGGGCGTACTGTCCCCAGTGTAGCTGCAGAGTTCGGAATCAACAAAAGTGTCGTTTCGCGCGCTTGGAAAACGTTCCAAACCACAGGTATAGCTGTTAGAAAGGTTGTTGGTGGCCGCCCGAGGAGGACAACTGCAGGGGATGACCGATATACTGTCCTGCAGGCGAAAGGAGGCCGACAGCAGTCAGCAAGCGCCATTAGTCAGCAATTCTGTACAGCAAAGGGGCGACAAGTGTCGCGGTTTACTGTGGTCAGACGCCCGCCGTCCTGAACGCTGCCTCCCGTTGAAAGTTGGCCACCGACGCCGCAGTTTACAGTGGTACAGAGAGCACAAACACTGGACAACTGATCAAGGAGTCGTGTCCTCTTTACGGATGAGAGTCGGTTCTGTACCAGAAGCGATTCTCGACGCGTTTTGATTTGAGAGAGATCGGGACCCGGTTTTATCCCAGTAACGTCAAGGAGAACACCTTTTATGGTGGTCCCCTGGAGTTCTTGTCTGGGGAGGCATTTTGCTGAACGGGTGAACTGAGCTCGACGTTTTCGACAGAGGGTCTGTAACCAGGGATCGCTTTTGTGAGGAGGTACTCCTTCCCCATGTGCGGCTGTTCCGAGGTGCCATTGGCCCAGACTTCATTTTTATGGATGACAATGCACGGCCACATCGGACTCTTGCTGTTGAGGAGCTACTGGGAAAGTGAAGATATCACTCGAATGGATTGGCCAGCGTACTTCCCAGATTTAAATCCCATCGAACATGTGTGGGATGCTTTGGGGAGCTTTGCACGCCTTCATCCTCCGGAGAACACCCAACAACTCAAACAGATGCTGATTGAGGAATGGGCACTCCTACCGCAAGAAATGTTGCACCAGCTAGTTCTGAGTATGCGGAGACGGTGCGAAGCAACCATTGCAGTGAGGAGAGGGCATATAACATATTAAGGAACTTCTGCTTGTTGTTCTTCCTCTTGGATAGACAATCATAAATCACGATACTATACGTTCAATAAAGCTTGTTTTTGTTTGATTCCATACCGTATGCATTGTATTCCTTTTTCAGCGCCGATGCTTTCGTCCTCCTTTACGTACATAATACTCTCCCTCATTTCTGAATGTCATGTCTCTCAGATGAATTCTTGTGGAGTTATGGCAAAAACCCACCTGTTGCTTAAGTTTGCATACCAGTGTATATCGTTTTTATAGATAAAAAGAACACCAAACTAGTAAAGGTATTTCTCAAACAATCATGCTCGTTGATCAATAGAAAAGAAGACACTGAAAGTATCTCTGTTTTTATAAGGTGTCTTATTATTTAAAGTGGTTCTATTTCACACAAATTGGTGGTACTTTATTAAACTATTTTTGATAAATAAAAAGTATAGATATAGGATAAAGCTGTTCGTTTGAAAATATTTTAAAGAATTCTATCAAATTTAGTTCCAAAAACTGATTCAAGTCTGTTACACATATACATTGAGAGTTATTTATATATTAATTTAATTATTTATGTAACAAATTATGGATAAGATATTTAAAAGGAATACATATAGCACGAGGCTCTTTGTTCAAAGAGATTTTGGGAATTTTTCAGTAATTGTGAATAAGATAATTCATTTATTTTCCATATACAATGGAAATTATTTAGTTTACAATGAACAAAAGAGTCTTATTTAATTTAATAGGTGATATTTTTAAGTATTATCGATATAATAATTTTTTTCTAAACATTGTTGTCAATATTTTCCTAAAATTGCACTTTTAAATTGTTTTTTATCTCTACAAAAATAAGACTATTAAATACTTTGAAAATGATAACTATTAAAAGTTTTAACGTTCAAATCAGAAACTTTTAATATTAATAAAAAATAAGAAAGTTGTATCAAAATGTATGATTAAATTTGCAAAATAAAAAAAAAAAAAAGCAATTCAAACTTTTAAATGAAAAAATCAACCAAAACTAGAAAAATCAAATATTTTATTTATTAAAAGTTCTTCAAAGGATATCTTATGAGTAATAGAAAACGTACCTTTAAATCATAAATATTTAATTTTCTGTGTTTTGTTTAATTCGTTGCATAATTTAAAAAATTCATATTTAATATTTTTTTATTAAATTTAATCATGGAATCTTAGAAAATTATCTATGACTGAGATGTTCTTTACGAATTTAAAAAAATTAGTATGTCCTAAAAGAAATTGTTGTAAAGAAAAACCAAATAATAATAATATTAAAACAATTTGATAATAGAAAAGGAAAAAAAAAAAAAAATCAAACAATTTGACTAAATAAAAGGTGTTTTGATTACCACATTGGAGGAGCTATTTAAATGAAAGCCTAAATTTTAAATTTTGTTAATCTTTGTATTTTACTTTCAGTACCAACAACTTGTTGAATTTCACTATTGGAAAAAGACATGTCTTTTGGCAGATTCACTTTACCTTGGGCTTTCGACTAGAAAACATTTTCCCCTCACAATTCCGAAGGCACTATTCTATTCTGTGGCAATATAGACGGAAACGGACGTACCAGTTACGGAGAAGGATCAGGGCCGGATTTAGATGAAAAGAGGCCTAAGCTATTCCACTTATGAGGCCCTTTCACCTCCCATTTTTAAGTTTGTAAATAACATGGAGATAATAAAATACATCATTACTGTGATATATATCAATATGTTAAATGAAACATGTTGTGATTGGTACTAATCTTTATAAAAATGTGGGTACGGATAATAAATAAAAAAAGTCGAGAACACTTATTTGACATTTATTCTCAGCACCATATATAGTACTTGTAACAATAATTAATCAAACATAACACACAACATTTATAAAGAAACAAAATTCAAATAATAAAAATCTTTGGCTACGAAAATAAAATATGCAATAAAAATTATCATATTTTCTATCAAATTTAATTAGATATATTCAATTCATTGAAGATTAAAGCAAATTTAATTCAGATAAATATATTTCATAATAATTCGCATTTAAAGTTTAAGTATGAATTATTATGAATTTTAAGTTTTAAACTAAAACCAAAAATGGAGCTTTATTCAAACAAAATCCAGATCACAAAATAAAAATATAAAATTGTATATCATATTAAATTGTATGCTAATAGTTATTTTATTTAAGAACTGATTCAATCCAAGTATACATTTAAAACGCAATAGTAAATTCTCTGAATGTAGGCCCCTTTTTTTGAGGCCCTAGGCTGAAGCCTAGTTAGCCTATAGGAAAATCCGGCCCTGAGTAGGATATTATATACCCTGAAAACCTCCACATATTCATTAATAAAATTTAAAATAAGCGCGAACTTAAATACATTAAATTAAAAAAATTTAGATTTAAAGCTACAAAAGATCACCAAAAAGTTAAATAAAAATAACAATCAATAAATTAAAGCAAAAATCTGGTCTACTTAGGTGTTATTCCACGATTTCTACAAAGTGAGAAAGATTAGTAAACTTAACGTAAGTCTCCTGAGATTTCATTTGTTTTGCGAGGTTTAAATGTTGATTAAACCACTTGATGGCGCCACCAGTCACTCTGGAAATGATTTAAGAATTTAAAAAACAAAAGAGGAATGAATGATTTGTAAGAATTAATTACTCCTAAACCAGTTACAAGAAATTATCAGAAGGTTTAAAAACTTAAAAACCCCTGGTCTGGATCTTATTAACAATCGCATGTTAAAGTCCAGATTGCTATTAAATTTATTCTTTATATCACCCTTATTTTTAACTTTTTCAACTTAGGATCTTCATTTTCCCAGCTTGCTGGAAGACTGCCGTAGATGCCCCCATTCTAAGCCAAATGCTAATTTGGCTTACCCGAAAATTACCGTCCTATCTCACTACTTAGTAGCTTGAGTAAAATATTCGAATCTGCGTTACTTAAACGCCTGAATCAGCATTGCGATATCCACGATTTAATTATTCCTGAACAATTTGGTTTCAGAAGGCTTTAAAACCTGTCACCAATTATTTAGGTTGACAGAGCTGATTCATGATGGCTTTAACGAACGCAAATCTATGGAATATTATTTTTGACGTAGCCAAAGCCTTTGATAAAATTTGGCATAATGGCTTTATTATTCAAGCTCATGCGACTTGAATTTTCACCCCAACTAGTTAAGATTCTTTGCTCTTACCTACAATCCCGAGATTTCTTAGTTAGAGTAGGTGGAGTTACTTCCTCAACCAGACCAATAGAAGGGGAGTTCCTCAAGGGTCGCTCCTAGCGCCCGCCCTCTTCAATATTTACATAAAACGACATTCCGAGAGATGCTCAGACAACTCTCTTTTGCTACGCTGATGATACGGCGATAGCCACACAGAACAAATCACCTCAGCTTGCTGTTAAAGACCTTCAATTTTCAGTTTTTAAATTAGAAAAATGGTTAACCACCTGGAAAATTAAAGTTAATGCCACTAAATCTGCCTGTATGCTATTTACTCGGAAGATCGCGTTTTCTCCATTAGGGAGTATCACTCTTTTTGGCCAGCCCGTCCCCTGGGTAACTGAATATAGATACCTGGGGTTATTTCTAGACCCAAAATTATCTTTCAATTCCCCATATTAAGAATGCAGTTGCTAAAGCAACTGGTGCGAGTATTAAACTCCACTGCCTAATTTCTCGAAAGAGTAGGCTTGCGATCAAACACAAGATCCTGCTCTACAAGTCTATCATTAGGCCTATCTTGGTCTATGGTAGTCCCTATCTGGGCCTCTACCTCATTGACAAACATCAAGAGACTCCAGGTATTCCAAAATAAACACCTGGCTATGATTGCTGACGCACCATGGTTCGTTCGTCGTAAGATTATTCACAGTGATCTAGACGTCGAACCTATTCCTAATTATATAATCAAAATTTCAAAGAATTTTCTTGAAAAATGTCCTCAGATTAGCAATGAGTTAATCCGTCGACTGCCAACCTATCACCCTGGGGTGAAAAGTTCCCAAAAAAAGACCACGGGCAGTCTACGATGTCTCCTATGAGTGTTTTCCTAAAGTTAAGAAACACCATGGCTGTTACTCTGAACAAGCGCAAGCGAGTTCAGGTAATGGGGTGAGCTTTGCTCATTGAGAAGTTATCTCAATGCGTATCTGACGATTACTTTTGGCTTAAAAACTAAATGTAAAATTAATTCTTAAGAACTGGCGCAGAGGTAACTCTGTTCCTTTTCTATTCCCCTTTTTATTGCTACGTTGTGCTTTAAATTCATTATAACTTTCCGACTAGTAATTAAGTTAGGGTTTATTTTCGTTCGCTTTTTTTTACCCCTTTTTTTTTATAGAAAAATAAAAGGATAGATATAAAAATTATAAAAATAAAAATAAAAATTATAAAAATGAAAAACCAAACAAAAAGTATAAAAATGAAAAACCAAACAAAAAGTATAAAAATGAAAAACCAAACAAAAAGTATAAAAATGAAAACCAAATAAAAAATATAAAATGAAAAATTAAAGTCACAGGTTCTGTTTTGGGCCTTTTTTTTTTGTGGGATTTGTTTACCTTTTTACCTTTCAGATCTTGGCTCTCACGTGTTCAGCATAATTCTCCAATCAGCGATCAGTAGGCAACCGGGTTGGGGGTTGTTTACGTTTGTACAATAGTCACGTGGCAT
>BPLR01010958.1:0-50268 GCA_021605095.1 Caerostris extrusa
CTCTTCTATGGGACAGTTAAGCAAAAGTAACGAATGAAGAAAAGCAATGTCCTCCTTTGTGTTGTTCATGACAGGCATAAATGAAACAGAGGCTCCACTGATGTTCATCACAAAAATATAGATAGGACAATTAGAAGAGCCCCCCATTCTTGGCTCATTAATAGTGCTCGTTTCTTGTGGTATGCAGAAAGACCATGTTTCGATTCTCACTAGTGGGTTTTTTACTATCTTTGATAAATTAGTAGACTGGATAACGATTGTCACAGATAATCATGTATAAACAGCCGGATAAATTACAATTTTAATGGAAATTATAACTAATACTGAACTCACGCAACAGTGGTAATACGCATAGGAAAAGAGCAGGAAAATTCTCATCCGATAGTGGTGGTCAGTCATTGCTTCCAGAAACAGGTAGACTAGATGGCGATTGTGACATTATGTATTTGTTGTCGAGTGCACCAGGTTCCTTTTGAGATGTCAACGCCCCATGTCCAGAAAACATCCTGTCTGTGGGGGTGTCTGGCAGGTGAGATGACGGGAGAAAGAGTGAAGAAGGAGTTGAAACTCAGCGATCAAAGAGAAAGGTTGTGTGGCAGTGAAGGAGCTTGATGGTTGCATAAACTAAAAAGGAGTTTCTAGCGACCAAAGAGAAAGGTTGCAGTGCATCTTCTGAGCTTGATGGCTGCATAAACTAAAGGAGTTGAAAAAACCAGCGACCAAATATGCTGCCAGCACCGAGCCCGATGATGATAACTAAAGGAGTTGAAACTCAGCGACCAAAGAGAGTGTGTTGTGTGGCAGTGAATCTTCGAGCTTGATGGCTGCATAAACTAAAAAGGAGTTGAAACTCATGACCAAAGAGAAAAGGTTGTGGCAGTGCATCTGAGCTTGATGGCTGCATAAACTAAAAGGAAGGACCAAAGAGAGGTTGTGTGGCAGTGCACTTTCTTGATGGCTGCATAAAACCAAAGGAGTTGAAACTCAGCGATCAAAGAGAAAGGTTGTGTGGCAGTGAATTTGTTTCTGAGATAAACCAAAGGAGTTGAAACTCGACCAAAGATAAAGGTTGTGTGGCAGTGCATCTGAGCTTGATGGCTGCATAAACTAAAGGAGTTGAAATCAGCGGGACCGTTACAGTTGTGCAGTGAATCTCTCGAGCTTGATGGCTGCATAAACTAAAGGAGTCGAAACCAGCGACCAAAGAGAAAGGTTGTGTGGCAGTGCATCTTCGAGCTTGATGGCTGCATAAACTAAAGGAGTTGAAACTCAGCGACCAAAGAGTAAAGGTTGTGTGGCAGTGCATCTTCGGAGCTTGATGGCTGCATAAACCCAAAAGGAGTTGAAACTCATTTAATAAAGAGAAAGGTTGTGTGGCAGTGAGCTGATGGCTGCATAACCAAAAGGAGTTGAAACAGCGAATTCCTCAAAGAGAAAGGTTGTGGCAGTGCAGTTCCTCTGAGCTTGATGGCTGCATAAACCAAAGGAGTTGAAACCTCAGCTTAATCAAAGAGAAAGGCCGTGGCAGTGCATTCGAGCTTGATGGTTGCATAACCAAAGGAGTTGGAAAGGACCAAAGAGCAGGTTGCGTGGCAGTGCACTGAGCTTGATGGCTAAACTAAAGGAGTTGAAACTCGAAGAGACCGAAAGAGAAAGGTTGTGGCAGGTATTTGAGTTTTTATGAGCACAACCAAAGGAGTTTGAAACTCAGCGACCAAAGAGAAAAGGTTGTGTGGCAGTGCATCTTCTGATGGCTGCATAAACTAAAGGAGTTGAAACTCGCTTAATCTCAAAGAGAAAGGTTGTGTGGCAGTGCATCTTCGAGCTTGATGGCTGCATAAACTAAAAAGGAGTTGAAACTCAGCGACCAAAGAGAAAGGTTGTGTGGCAGTGAATCTTCGAGCTTGATGGCTGCATAAACTAAAGGAGTTGAAACTCAGCGACCAAAGAGAAGGTTGTGGTGGGTAGTGCATCTTCGGCGCTGATGGCTGCATAAACTAAAAAGGAGTTGAAACTCAGCGACCAAAAGAAAGGTTGTGTGGCTGCAGCTTGATGGCTGCATAAACTAAAAGGAGTTGAAACTCAGCGACCAAAGAGAAAGGTTGTTATTATTGGCAGTGAATCTTGAGCTTGATGGCTGCATAAACTAAAGGAGTTGAAACTCAGCGACCAAAGAGAAAGGTTGTGTGGCAGTGCATCTTCCGAGCTTGATGGCTGCATAAACTAACTGAGTTGGACAGCCCAACTACGAACGAGAATGGTCGTGTGGCAGTGCATCTTCGAGCTTGATGGCTGCATAAGTAAAAGAGTTCAATAAGTGTAACCAACGAGAGCAGGTGCGTGTGGCAGTCCATCTTCGAGCTTGATGGCTGCCTAATTAAAGGAGATTAATTAATTTATACAGTCCACGTTTTTTACTTGAGTTTATTTTTTGTGACTGAGCTATCGAACAGTATTGAAGTATCTCGCATTGTTAGTCGGGCTGCTAATGGGAATTTCTTCAAACGAAATGCAAATGCGGGACAGTTATCGCTAAAGTAATGAATGCAGGAAAGCAATGTCCTCCTTTCATCGGTGGTTGTTCCACATAAATGAAACACGAGGCGCACCGATGTTCATCAAAAAAATATAGATGATAAGAAGGACTATATTTTTGCCTCATTAACAGGTTAAGACATGCAGAAGACTATGATTCGAGGCTTGATGGCCGAGTGGCCCCAGCCTCCGCTCGGTTTCGGTTCGAATCTCGGCGGTACCATGGATGTTTGTAGTGGTTCGGCATCCCTTTAAGTCGAAGGTCCCGATCTCTTATGACCGTAGAGTCACGGAGCCCAGTCAAACTTCTCATCTACATCATTCTCAAACTGAAAAAGGGACAACAGTTCTAGGCACAGTGATGTAATGTGGTGCACAGTAGAAGAAGACCAGGGGCCTGATGATCAAGACCCCTGCGCTCTGGCACTGGGTACCACATCTATCGAGTTCGAATCCCTCGACGGTGCCATGGATGTTTGTAGTGGTTCGAATCCACTTTAAGCCGTAGGTCCCGGTCACAGAGCCCAATCAGACTTCTTTTGACCCCCATCATTTCCAAACTGTATAGGCAACTCAGCTCTAAGCACAGTGATGTGGTGTGCTGTAGTAGTAGTACTACTACTAGTACTAGAAGACTGGTTCGATTTCTACTAGTGGGCTTTGAAAATTATAGTGGGTGAAAGGCTGGGTGGATGCCAGATAATCATGCATGAACAACCGGGCTGCTCAATATGACTCTCAAATGGGAAGTACTACAATAAAAAAACTCCTGAGATGTATTACTCATCCTTTATTTCTTGTAGCTGGTGTAGTGTGTCAAAGTTGCCTTGGTGTTGGTATATAAATAAAAAAAAAATAAAAATAATGATAATGAATAGAAGATGCGATGCTCAAATAGCTGTGAAGATAATGATTAAGAATATATGTCACAGTCATGCATAACCTTTCTCATTTTATGACTTACGATGTGGAAGAGATCATCAGCAGAAAAACTAAAGAGCGTGCGAAAATTGCTTGTGTTTTCTAATGGATAACAAATGCATCTAATGATACAAATGACTTTTTCGGCAATTTTAATGACTTTTCTTGTTATTTTGTTGCCGAATCAGGCAATGACTCGTTAAGCTGTTTATAGCTTTCGTTTTGAGCGATGGGGGATTCAATTACAGTAATCCGTAATCGATTTCGATTAAAGTACGGCCGCAATCGATAAGGTGCGAGAGAGATAGATGAGCAAAAGTAATTAGGGTGCCGAGAAATTTCTCTTGACACAGCAGACTTCTAACGTGAGTAATGGGGCTGAGAATCTGACGTAGAATTCCCATGTTGGTAATTTGATTCGAAGTGGTTTTTTGTAATTTTATTGATTTACTGAATGATATGTATTGAAATTATAAGACATAAGGAATTTATGTTTTGCATTAATGTTGATACCATTATTTAAAAGAAATATTTATAGCCCGACTGGGGACTCGGTGGCAACGTGCTTCACTAGTGAGCGTTAGGGCGGAGGTTCAATCCGCTGGCGTCTTTGCTGTAGGCACTGTTTCAAAAACCAGGTGATTCGATGGCGGTTGTGATGTTTAGCATCTTGCCTCGTTAGTTGGACTACTACTACTACATTACACCACTCTACTGTGCCTAGAGCTGAGTTGCCCTATACAATTTGGAAATGATGTGGGTGAGAGAAGTCTGACTGGTCTTCGTGACACTCTACAGCCATATTAGACTGTAAAAACTACGGTTTAAAGTGAATTACGAATAACTACAAACATCCATGGCACCGCCGGAACAAGAACCCGAAACCTGTGGCACCCAGCGCCAGAGTGCTAGATACTAGGCCATTCAGGCATTAGGGAATTTTAGTTTTAGCATGTCCGACTCGTGGCTCAGTGGCACATGCCCCGCTGGTGAACAATAAGGTTGATTATAGGTATAATCCCTGACAGCTTAGTTGTAGACGCTGTTTCAAAAAACGAGGAGAATCGATGGCGTTTGGGATGATTAACATCTTGCCTCGTGAGTCGGACTACCTGGTTGGAGGTTTTCAGGTTTTTCCTCGTACGGGATAGTTCCCATTAAAAAGTCCTCTCGGAAGGCACCGCCTTCTTTCCTCAGCAACACGGAATCACGTCATACTTCTATCTACGGGGCGGCCTGATGGCCCAGTAGCTAGCGCTCTGGCGCTCGGTATTACAGGTTTCGGGTTCGAATCCCAGCGGTGTCATGGATGTTTGTAGTGGTTCGGAATACGCTTTAAACCCTAGGTCCCTATCTCATATGAGCGTAGAGCATCACAGAGCCCAATAAGACTTCTCACCCACATCATTCCTAACTGTAAAGGGACAACTCAGCTCTAGATACAATGATGTGATGTGGTGTAGCAGTATTAGTGGATTCGGAATCCACGTTAAACTGTAGGTCCAATTCTAATTAGCCTAAAAGCGTGCAAAAGAAGCCCGTAGCGGCAAACCAAACCAAACCAATCATTAGTGACTACCTGGTGGGAATTTTCCACCAGGTACCATATATTTCCATACGATACATGAGAAATAGTTTCCCTAAAGTCCTCTCGGAAGGCACTGCCCTCCTTATTCATTCTGAGCCAAAGCAGACTTCTACCTATGGATGCTCCATCACACGCAGATGCTGTCCTTTCCCTCCATCCATCAGTAGATTACTCATGGGATGTACGTCCCGCACTACAGGACACTGAGGATTAGACTGAAAAAGTATTTATTTATTTATTATACACCAATAATAACTTTCCATTCCATTGGGAGATGATGTAGAAAGGACATTGCTGTATCAAATTCTTTGGTTTATGAGTGAAAAACCGGGAAAGTGCATCATATGGTCAGACTGCCAATGGGTGATGCTTATGTATGCTGTCTCTGTCCCATCGAATCGCATTCGTTTTTGAAAGCAAGGACTGCAACGCACGCCACCAGAAGATTTGAATCTGATCTTTTCCTGCACGCCTTACTTTTAGGCATGAGTCTTTCAATTTTTTAATTAAAAAGCTCGAATTTTGAATACATTAAATATTTAAATTCTTCAGAAATGTGTATGTATTCAATTCATAAAAATATGTGTAGATAAAAACAACTTACGTTATGCAAGTTGCGCAAAGTGTTTTTTAATTTAAATAGTTATAATTGAAAAAAAGTTGTTATTTTAGTTCATACCATCACATCTTTTCAGTTTTATTCACATAATAGCATTGTTTTATAAGTATTATAGTATAGATATAACATAGTAGGATTGTGGTTGGCGGTCTTATTATTTTCTGGGTCCGTATTGTAATAGTAGAAAGTGAATAAAACATAAAATAACAGTTTATTATTATTATTACTTTAAATAATTTGCCTCTGAAAAGTTAATGTTATCATATGATACTTCCAAAATACTTTTGAAATGAATTTGTATACTTGATATTTTAAATAAATTTCTATAAATTGAAAAGAATTCTGAAATAAATGTCTAATTAGATATCCTTCTTTTTTTTTTAATTTATGCAAATTGTTGCATCAAAATATGCTCCTCTAATCCTCATTTCCATTTTACTATTTTTTCAACAAATGAGTTTTTATTTCTTTTGAATATTTGTATTATTGTATTATTTTATTTTAACTAAAATTTCAAAAATAGCATAACTACTTTTTATTTTCTACAATGGAACATTTTTTTCTTTAATACATATTATGATATATTAAAGAAAATTTACAGAAAATTTTCTAAACCGTTTAGCCATTTTTATGAAAATTTTCTAAGCCATCTTAGTTTTATTTGGAACCTTTTTTGATGCCAGACGTATTATTAAAATTTCAAATAACTTTGGAAAAAAATTAAAAAAAAGGGAATTTGGAAAAGGTAAATTATTCCAAAAGTAGCTTGACTCTAGAAAAATAAATTATTTTCCCAAAAGTACCAGACTTAATCATAAGTTTAAACACACGCTTGAAAAGTTTCGCCCCTTTTTTCTAACTCGAAGCAAAAATTATATATTAATTTCGCTAATGGCAACAGCAGAAAATAGCAATAAAAATTATTACACGCTTTACTTAAATGACAACGCTTTTTTTTTTAAAAAAACTTTTTAATAAATATGCAAAGGAATTTAAAACAGTTTAAGCAACACACATTTATTATTATTATTATTTTTCCCAACTAAAAACCATTTCAGCAACACACATTTATTATTATTATTATTTTTCCAACTAAAAACCATTCCACCATTCGCAGACGATAATTTTTTTTTATCCGCCATAATTGCAGACGACTTTAATGGAAAGAAGTTTAAAAACCACCGGCTCTAGAGAGTCAAAAATTTATTCGCAGTATCATCAAGTAAACATCTAATTCGCGTTGGACCACAGTCATTTTCTTTACCGCACATTTTCTAAGAAACATTTCTCATTTTATATAAAGACAGCTTTTCTTAAGAAAATTGTTGCAAAGCAATCCAATTTGCTGCAGAAAAGATTGCAAATAAATTAAAAACCCACTTCCGATGATCTTAAATAGTGAAGCCAAAGTCACTTCAGAATGTTTTTTGTTTTTTTCTTCTTCAAAGCCACACACACACACATGGTCACGTCAAAGCTTATAAATAAGCAAAAACCCCACGCTGAATGTTCCGTTTTCTCTTTCCATAATAGGTTGTAAAAGATCGAGTAAGCTTTACGACACAACGGTTACAGCTAGTTTGAGAGAGAAAACACTTTGTTGTGCTCGATTCTGGGTGTGGTATTTGTTTTTTTTTCCCCGTTTGGAAATAGGGCACTTGTAAAGTCTCTTTTGGTGAAATATTGCTATTTATTTTGAAGAATGGACATAAATACTGCAGCAAATGATGATGATTTATAAGAAATTAAAATATTTTTGGATAAATAATTGCCTTCACTGGTAGCTGAATTATTAAAAAGTCTTTTATCTAAATTTTAACAGGTCCTTTTTAATAAAGTTTTAATTAATTATTGATTTATTATTGGGCTATTTAAACCAATCATACACTGAAGACCTATGCAGTGGAAGCCAAATGTGCTCCTTAGAAAATTTTATTAATATTATTTATGACACTGCAACCCGACTCGTGGCTCAGTGGCAACGCTGGTGAGCATTAATTAGGGGCGGAGGTTTCAATCCTCTGGTGTCTTTGTTGTAGACACTGTTCCAAAAAACAAGGGAACTCGATGGCATTTGTAATGCCCAGCATCTCACCTTGTTAGTTGGTGGGAATTTTTTCTGGTTTTCTCTGATACGATACGTAAATGTGGGGTAGTTCTCCCGGAAGGCACTGCCCTCCTCCTATCTATGGGTGTCTCAAAAAACAGCAACCAAACTAAAAGACCATTTACTTAATCTTTTAAGAGGCAAAATTTTATTCAATAAAGTTTCCAATAAGTATGAATTAATTGACTGAGTTATCAGCGTTCTGGCAATCAGTGCCACAGGTTTCGGGTTCGAGTTCCGGCGGTGCCATGGATGTTCGTAGTGGTTCAGAATCCACTTTAAGCCGTAGGTCCTGGTCTAATATGACTTTCGAACGCTGGGCTGACACCATACCCCATAAAAAAAAAGCAGCGTCAAGGAGTCAAGTCAGACTTCTACCTACGAGTGCTCCATCACAACAGAAGCTGCCCCCTTTCCCCCTTCCATAAGATCACACGGTTCTTGAGTTTGATCTAAATCAGAGGTCCAACTTGCGGACCGCCTTAAACGTTTTTCCGGCCAGTGAATTTTATCACAGTTTTACAAAATATATTTATTTTATAATGACCAAAATAGTAAAAGCCAATATATTAAAATATATATATATATTATGTGTGCATACATATATTCAAAAATTAACTGTCTAAATTATGAGAAAAAAAAAAATTAACTCACATCGATCAATAAATGTTTGTCTTTCTGAAATATAAAGGAAATTTAAAGGAAAAATCATTATACTACCTTTGTTCAGATGAGGAAAATCAATTAGCAATCAAAAATTATGCTTCAAATTGTTACTTGGAACAATGAACTTAAAAAATAAAGGGAAATTATCTTTGAGGTGATGAAATCTTTAAAAGGTTTTACAGCTTGTGTGAATAACACTTAAATTCTGTACTTTCTTTAAAAAAATAAATTACAGGATCTAAAGCAATTATTTTAGCTTTTGATTTATGTTGTTTGATTGAAATTAGTTAAAAATCTTTATAAGTGTATATCTTCTGAAATATCGTTTCTGAAAGATGGGGAAAAAAAGGGCAATTTGTGAGATTATTTCAAGTGCAATCAACATCTCTAAAATGATCACGGAAACTTTGTTGATGACAACATAAGTTATTATTCTTTTTATCTTTTTTTCTTTGCAATTTTCCTCGTCTGAACAGTAATCTTTAAGGAAAAGATGGCTGATTGCTGGTTTCAACTTTAAATCAATGGATTCTCATCAGCATAGTTGGATTAAAATGTTTTAGACTTTGATATGCAGTTAGTGATTCATTAACGGTTTGTTTAATGGTACTTTGGTTTGGTTAATGGTTAAAAGTGTGTCAGTGGAATTTTGGATTGGTTAATGATGAATCCTTAAGAGTCCTGAATCCTCCCTCCTTACTTAAGGAAAAAAGGTGACTGATAGGTGGTTTAAATTTTAAATCACTAGATTTTAATAAGCTTTCTTGGAATAAAAAGTTTCTTAGCTCTTTCGCCTTGGAACCGAGAGAGAGGTAGAAGAAAGGTGTGGACAGTGGATTGAAGTGTTACAGACTACGTACGGAAGGTACAAATTCCCTTAAACGATCTTGCTTTTAAGATGATTTTGTAAGTATTTGTTATATAATTTTGTTTTGTGTTATGTGTTGCAGTTGTGCAGTGCTGTCTTTGCAATTTTAATAAATAAGGAAGCTAAATATCGCGTTTTTATTTTAGGAAATAATTTATGAACAGTCCATGAACAACGCTGAATCACGACCACATCCATATCCGGCTCTAACTTGTACTGTTCTGTTTAGGATATGCCGAAGCATTCAATTAAAAAAAAAATAAACACCGTATCGAGTCCTGGATCTACCAACTTGGATTTCTCCTTCTCGTTTCTCTTATTTATATCTGTTTGTCCATCAGTGTTAGATGTTTCTGTTATCTGAATTCATCGTTAACATTAAATTTCAATGGACTTGCCAATAGAAATGGATCTTAATGGATTGCAAAGAAATTAATGTAACAATTTGTGATGGTTATTGAATTAATAGGGTTTTCTTTATAAGTTATTTTTTTTTTTGGAGGGCATTTTGATCTGATTATTTGACATTGGAATGGAAGAATTAATGTGATCTAGTGGATGCACTATGGGATTTCCAGTTATAGGCATGTTATCTATACAATTTTATACGAACAGCTTTATAGGAAAAGTTCGCAGTTTTTTTCTTTCGCCTGAGTCCAACGTATTTATCATACTTACTAATCAAAGCGCCTGATTCATGGCTTAGCGGCAACTTGCGTCGCTGTTGTGCATTAGGACTGTATTCAATTCGCTGGCGGCTTTGTTGTAGACACTGTTTTAAAATACGAGGAGACTCGATGGCGTTTGTGATGTTCACCATTTTCCTCGTGAGTCGGACTACTTGGTAAGAGCTTTCTGATAATGTTCTAAAAGATTCATTAAGAGATCCTTTTTTGCATTTTCAAATTGTGATGATTAAAAATTTGGTAACTTCTTCTTTAGCGATGAAACTGGAATGTGAATCGGGTGCAGTTTGGAGTTTTGATGAAAATGTTTTTTTCTTCCTTCGTGGGATATAATCTAAAAGCTTTAATGAAGGACAGATGATTTAGGTTATATTGAAGTTTAAAATGTTTTCCTCTGCCTTTTCTGTTTGAACCAGGTTTCAGGTTCGAATCCTGGCGGTGGCATGGATGTTCGTTAGTGGTTCGGATTTCACGTTAAACTGCAGGTCCCGGTCTAATTAACCCGAAGTGTGCAAAAATAATAGTAGAGCGACAAACCAAACCTAGCGACACGGAACTAAATCAGACTTCTACATACAGATGCTCCATCACAACAGAAGCTGCCCCTTTCTTTCCATCCATCCTTAACTACTCATAGGGTGTCCCTAAGACATTGCACTGCAAGACATTGAGAATTAGACACAACAAACGATATACAAGATATAGACATGGGAATTTTCGGTTTGGTTTCGTATGCCGAGTTTCCAATTGTGCTCCCACAGCTTTGAAACCATACGGTTTTACATTAACCCTCTTCCAGGTTTGTTTTTGTTTTTCGGGGGGCGTGGCAATGAAAACATTTATGTTTAAAATTCAAATAAAATATTTTTCTTAAAATTTTTCAATTTCTTAAATTTTTGTTTCATATTCTTCTTAAAATTTTTGTTTCTTAAAATTTTTATTACTAATAAATAATATAATACGTTACTATAAATAAATAATATATAATACTCTCAAATTGAGTAGAGCTATTTAGCATTTAAACCATACTGGTAGATGAATTTTAGTGTGATTATGTAACAAGTTAAGTAATCTAATTCTGGTGAAGTCCGTTGCAGTAACTGATATGAAAAACCCATAGATTGAGAAGTAAATTCTTCAAATTTTGAATAACAAAAAGTTGCAATAGACTCTCAAATCGAATCTGGCAGCCTGATTCGAGCAGTATTTACAGATTCACTTTCCTACGATTAGCAAATCAGGAACAGTTCAGGAACAGGAACAGTTGCTCCTTTGAGGGCAGGATGAGACGTTTCCTTTTTTTTTGAAATGAATTTCCTTTAGTTCACAACTGCTATGCCTTCCTGTTGTCAGCAAGATTTCATGATCCACATCCTAAACATAAATATTTTATCATTAGGGAGAAAACAAATGTATAGAATATGAGGTTAAAAATAATAATTTTTGATTAGAAATTCTAATTTATAAATATTCATTTCGAAACTTTTTCCTGCATATTTAATTTTAAATTATCAATTCACGTATGCAAGTTATGTACAAAAGTCAAAGTAATTGAGTTAGTAGTTAATTAAACTCTCTAAGATGCGGAGCACTCTGATGGACAGCAGCTTGATTAAAAGTCTGATTAGTCTAATCCTCAAAAAGTCTGATTGGGCTTTTGAACAAACGGTATTAGAATCGAAACCGTATAAGTGATGAGGTGCCGAAAGCCTCCGGGTATGGACACCCTTTGGCTTTAAAGTCCTTCTGTTGGGTTGGAGTAGCTGGGAAGGAAGATAATCACCCCAAAGATTCCCACCCTTACAAATATTTGTTCTGAATTATGGCAAAATGTGGGATCTCCATGGCAACCACTTCTTGGGAAATGTTCTAGATCAGTGGTTGTCAATCTGGTCCTACCACCCGAGAAAGCTGGAACACCCACTAGTGGGTGTTCCAGCTTTCAATGTTGGACTGCAGGAGTTTTGTCAGATTCTGAAGTACTTTCTTATTTTTTTATTTGATTTTTTAAAAACTTTGAAATGGAAATTTTCTAAAGTATTGTTTAAAAATGTTTGTATGTCAATGTGTTTTGAAAATGATATTCAATCTATTGATGTCTTTCCCTTCCTTGTATCTTGTGGAATCAGACTTCACTGCTGTTAATCATATTATGACCAAAGAAAAAAGCAGCTTGAATTTTTCCGAAAGAGGTGATTTATGTTTGTTCTTCACAAAGAGAAGCCAGATATAAGTATTAAGCCAGATATCCAGTATTTAATTTCGCAACATCAGCCTCAGAGATCTCATTAATAATTTAATTAATTAAATGCAATTTCATCAGATTCAATGCTTCTGTGTATGCAAAAAGAATACATAAAAAACATAGATTTAAATACCGAAAGTTGTTGGAAAATTCTAAAGTTGGAAGTCCGACATAAAGTTTTTAGAAAATTGTTATTATATGCTTAAACTTCCTGTGACACTGCTTCATAAATTTTATAAAGTGCAGTTACTTTCTTTACTTTATAAATCCCCATTATTGGGGAACCGGTGGGCGGCTAGAAAATTTTACTGATAACAGAGATACAAAAAAGTGGCCTTTAAGTATAAAAAGATTGACTACTCCTGCTCTAGATAATGATGAATGCACTACATATTTGCATGCTGTAATGTCAAATAATCTCAGATCAAAAAGGCCGTCGTTAATAAACAACACTTTTCAGCATTTTTTATTTATGTCTAGTTTTGACCTTTTAATACACTTAAAAAATACATACACGCAAAAAATAATTACAAAAACTAAATAACATTAAATATTTAAATGATAGTTAGAGCAGCGGTTCTCTGACTTTTCGAAATTTGGGAAGTATTTAAAAGCCTAGAAATAATTCTCATAAAAATAACTATATACAAACTTCTTGTGAAATAAGCATCCACTACTAACACCTCACAGTTTTATATCCAGATAATCAATCCCATAGACTACTATTTATAGATGGCGGAGTCTCAGTGGCTGCAATGAAATTTTTTGACATTGAAAACGCATAGGCGCTAGCTCTCCTAGTAGCCAACCATGGAACTTACCGCTTTTAGTTTCTCGGAAATCTTCTTTGGCGCATTATTGCTGTTTGGCGACTTTTATGGGAAGAAAGAATAAAAAAAAAAAAAGCAATCAGAAAGATTATCTGTTTGTAATGAAAACTGCCTTTGAATGGGAAAACTGACAAGAAAAAGAGTAATTATATTTATTTTTATATCTAGGCACAAATTTTCTGGAATACCCTGCACCCTGAAATCTAGTGCGCATCAGTGCACCTGGCGCCCTTTGAGAACCACTGAATTGGGCAACATTTAAAAAAATTGGCAACATTTTCGCATGCGTTTCAATAACTTAAATTGCTTAATAGAGTAAAAAATTTTATTTTAAAAAGAAAAACAAAAGAAGTTATAGAAAAGATAAACGAAACATGAATTTCATATTCTGCCGAAACTTCAGATAGAGTTCATAACAGATAAAAAATATTTTTAAGTCATAAATACATTCCATTCTGTTTCAAAATCTCCAAAAATGATCTTGAGCCATTAAAAATTTCAACGCATTTGCACTCTTCAGATATGTTCTTCTTCGCAAATCGCATCTAGACTAGCGTGTAAGCTAAAAATAAATTACATATTTCCACCCGATTTACTCGCATATCGAGCGATTAGATTCTGAGATGAAGCTCGACTTGAGAATTTTCAGAGATAAGGATTCTTCGTGACCAAAATGGCTAAGAGATTTTCGTTACGTAACAGAACTGGATATGATAAGAGTTTGAAATACACAAGTTAACTGATGTCTCACTGCGTGAAGGAACAAGTATTTTGAAGCAAAAGCGTTTATATCTTTTCTTTTTTTCTAATTCATGAAATTTATGGTGAAAACAAAGTATTAAATTAAAAAGCTACATCTTACCAAAGATTTAAAAACATTCTAGACTATTTGAATTTAGTGTAGAATTCTTAATCACTTAAAAATTGAAGAAGAAAAAAATTTAAAAATGTAAAACCATCTTGATCGTATTAAATGGTTTGTGTAATTAATTATAAAGTTAATTAAAACACTGATTAAGTAAGGAAACCAATTACAATAATATGAGATGTTTTTTTTTTTTTTAAGAGGTATAAGTCCATTTTTATATTACATGGAGATATTTAAGGGTTTGTATTTAAATTGGTTTGAAACATATTAGTATATGTTCATATTACAAACATATTAGTAAGTTTATAAAATGGTCATTTTTAAAGTATTAGTTAAAAGAAATTTATATTTCTGATGAGCTCAAATGAACTTATACCGCTTCTAAAGTTAACAAAATGCGAAAATCATTCATTTATGATACATATTAAAGATATCCTTTTCAACTTAAGTAATTATCATCATCGGTGTAAAAGCCCCATTGTGGGTCAAGGCCGTCTGCCTATTGAAGATTTCGAGACAGAAGATTCTTCTTTTTTATGAGGTAGGGTTATCAATCCTACATCCAACTCTCTACAGTTATAGTAGACTGGGACCTGCAGTTTAAAGTGGATTCCGAACACTACAAACATCCATGAAATCGCCGGGACTCGAATCCGAAACCTCTGGCACCGAGCGCTTATCACTTGGCTATCAGGCCTTAAATAATTATATTTTATTCAAATCAATAAAAAAATATAATTACATAAACATTGGCATGACGATTACATAAATATGATTACATGACACAAACACAAATTTGTAGTATTTTTATAATCATAGAAAAAAAACTTAAAAGTAATAAAAATAATTCATAATCCAAAAATTATTTTGAGTGACATTTATATTTCAGTGAAAAGTTATTTTATGTTTGGTAAAGGGTCAGAATCCACTTTAAATCGTAGGTCCCCGTCTAATATGGCTGTTGAGCTTTGGACGTAGGGCTGACAACCCTACCCCGTGAAAAGAAAATTATCTCTCGTCTCGTAATCTGCAGTAGGCAGACGGTCTTGGCCCACCATGGACTGTTGCGCCAATAATGATGATGATGATGAAGTTATTTTATGTTTTTTTTTTTTTTTTTTTAATATTTGAGTGAATATTATATATAAATAAAAAATTTTATACTGCAAAACGAGAACAATAATATTATACACTTTTTTTTTAAATTATTTTTTTTAACTTTAATTTCCTGCCTTCTTAAATACGAAAACAATGCCATTCTAGGTAAATTCATATAATTAACATAATGGGAAATCAGATTTAAAATAATTATAAAAAAACAGTTTCATAAAACATATCATTATTTAGATAATTTTATGCTCATTTGAAAATAGAATTCACTTATCCACAGGTCATGATCAATACTACGAAACCTTATTACGATTTTTTAATACGAATTACTTGAGTAATATAATTCTCATTGATTTGATATTTGTGTTCTAAATAATAAAAAATATACGAGATTCGAATATCATAAAAAAATGAACAATAAATAATAACAATTTCTTTCCGCTGGATATCTTTACCTCCTTCGAACCATAGCCAGAGTTAATCCGGGAAATTAGATCACCCCTCAAACAGCATTGTCAACTTTGCCGACATATAAGATTAACTTATATTTCGATTTCCTAAAAATCCAAACACGTATTTTTTAAAACTCATATGACATCATAAATTTCACAGTCTGTGATCGAACTACCACAATGTATATTCATTCCAAAGTGTTCGAAAAGAAAAAAAGGAACTGGTGTCGGTGACATTTCTATACTTGCACGACTTTCCAGAGGAAGTCGAGCAGATTATATCGTCTGCGCTTTCCTGCCCGAACGTTTGTTCAACTTTTTAACCTTGACTGTAACTTGGAAAGCGTAACCGGTGTGATCGTTCAGCCTGCACGGTGCTCTACTAATCCATAAAATGGCGGGCACATCCCAAGCTCTCTGCTGCGCGATGTGATTTTTCTCGCGTCCCATGCTTGGCTGCAAAAAGTGTGAGACTTGATAATGCATTTCCTTTTCTTTCCTGTTTTTTTGTTTTGTTTTGTTTGCAGAGATGTGCATCACGTTTCATGATATACTTTCATGCGAGTCACTGAAATTTCATATTATTCTTATTATGAGTGTCACTGAAATTTCATATTTAGAATGACTGAAATAACATTAAATTATTTTTTTTTTTCTTTGTCTCAATTTAAAAGAAAAGTTAATTCTAGAATATCAGGTTTAAATGTGGAAAATTGTTTAATCTTTTTAAGATTATTTCTGTCGATTAACGTTCTTTAATTTTCTAGAAAATTCTGCAACGAGTATTATTTTTAACAAAATTCATGAAATTATGTATTTAAATAAACATCAACGAACCCAGTTAGTTATACTTATATATTAGTATTGAATTGATGAAGTCTTGTTTTTATTTTTTCAACTCAAATTATGTTTAAAGTGCTATGGTTTATTTAAAAAATTAACGATATCGGATATCGTCAATTAGCTTTATCACAGCATTTTAGTGAAATATCGCCCATATTATATGATATTAGTCTAAATATAATATAATGAAATATAATATGAAATGTCATTATATATGAAATACTATTTATTATATAATACCGGATATCTAAATATTATGTAATGAAATATACCATTCCTTATATAATATTTTAGTTCATAAATTATTTAAAACAAGTTTAAGTTTATTACCCTTCAAATAATTGCCCATCATCATCATCATCTTCATTGGCGCAACAGCTCAATGATGTTAGTGACCATTTTTTCAGATGCAGATTTCAAGAAGGGAGACGTTGGTCTTTTTACGGGGTAGGGTTTCAGCCCTATCCGTGGCATCGCCGGAAGTTTTAGTGAAACTTTGGCACCGAGTGCCAGAGTTATATTCCTATGTTTAAAAATTTTTGGAATTTTTTATAAGATTACATTTGAAAATATTTCCATTTTTCATTTAAAAGCTCTTAATAGTTTATGTAATTTATTGAACCATTAAATTTGGCTTATTGTTAAATAATCAACCTGTTAGCTATAAAATATTTTTTATTTAAAAAGACTTTCTATATTTTGTCATAATTTTAATGAACTTGTGATTTAAAAAGTTCATTAAAAATTTATCAAATCTTAAAATTATGTAAGTTTTTAACATACCAAAATATTTAACAATATTTTGGAATCTTCGATATTTAGCATTTTAACTTGGATATTTAATTTTTTATATATCATAGCATTTTAGCTCGGCATATCTTACTTTTTGAAATATAGCCTTTATTATCATTCATATTTTAGTCCATAATATTAATACAAGTTTAAACTTATTATTCTTTTTTAACTTAACATTCCTAATACTTAAAAATGTTTTGGAATCTTCATCTATTTTACATCTGAAAATATTTCAATTTTCAACTATAAAACTCTTAATAGTTTATGAAATTTATTGAACCATTAAAGTGACTGAGATCGTTAAACAATCAATCCCGCAAGCTATAAACTATTTTCTATATTTAAAAAAAATTTCGATATTCTTTTATTTACATTCCCAAGTTCACATTAGAAATTATTATTCAAAGTGAAACTTACGTTTTAACTTAACATACCCAATACTTAAAAATGTTTTGGAATCTTCATCAGTTACATCTGAAAATATTTCAGTTTTTCATATTAATAAAACTATTAATAGTTCATATAAGAATTTATTGAACCAATAAATTTGATTGCAGATTTAGAATCAATCTACAAGCTACAAAATGCATTTCTATTATTTTTTACATACTTTTTTTTCAGAGGTGCAAATTAAAAATTATTATCTGATCAAAAAAAAATTAATTTCAAATGTTTTTCAATAAAAATCAACTTAAAAATTATTTATAAACTCCCAGTTGATAAATTTTAAGTTAAAAATATTTTTAACATAAAAATTATGTTAAATACACGAAATCCTTTTTGTTGTAAGGACATTTTAATGTTACCGATTATACATAAAAACATAATAATATAAATCTAAGCACAAATTCCTATCAACCATGTTTTAAACATGACATTAATTTTCAAGTACAAAAATTCTTTTTTTTTTTAATTAAGATATTTCAATTTCTTATTTATTAAATATAAAAACTGCATCACAATTTTTATGTGACATTCTTAATTTATTTTTTATCATCCATATATTGTTGGATAATTTTTACAGTTACTCTAACTTACAGATGCAATTTTCAAAAGAACAGCTACGTTATGCTTATCAAAAATTCAACAAGTTAAATTTATTCCTCTCAACTAGTCTGTCATCTTTTGATTGGAACGATATCGAAATAGGCTCATAATCCTCAATAACCGATCAGTTTTGTCAATCTGTAATTGGTCTTCAGGAGTGAAGGTCAAGCACAAAAGACGATTAGAATATCTCATAAATATTTTCTGCAGACATCTTTAACTTAACGACTCATATGTATCTCTAATTCTGGCAATTAAGAACAGTATCCCACCGGTTATCAATTAATAGTCGCTACGTGTCTTTGCTACCAAATACTTTGCGACAATCGTGACGATCAAATGTCCCCAATTAAAGAATACCGATGTCATTGAGTTTTGAAGAGAAAAAAAATAATTAACTGCTTATAAGGAGGGAAAGAAGTAACAATAGCTTCAGTGTTGTTGAGGACAAAGAATAAGTAATAAGCTGGCGATTGCCTTGGCTGTTTTTTCAATGGCAACTCAATGGTTCAGACGCATAGAACAGAATCTTCTACCATGAACGAGGGGAAAAAGAACTGGAACATCTGTTTTGCGTAGTCAGTGTTACGAGGCAGCAGATGTTCTCGATTTGAAAGATGGGTAGGCAAAGAAATAAAAAAAGAAAAAGCATTTTTACACCCCTCCTTATTACTTTTGCTGTGGCTGTTTCGTAACTTGGTGCGATAAATGTTTGGCCTAGTCGTTCCTTTTTAAGGAAGTAATACAAGTTGGTACAACATTAAATTTGAAGTTATGCAAAAGAAATTCTTGATTAGCATGCGGAATTAATATTTTTTTAAATTTTAGTAGAGACATGCACCTACTCTCACTGTAGCTTGGCCGTTGCTAATCGACACACACTCATATCGATCGACATATGCATACATACGATACACACATATACATACATACATATAACATATATACATACATACATACATACATACATACATACATACATGCATATAACACATACATGCAAATATACACACACAAATATACATATATATTTACATACACACACTATACATATATATATAGACATACATACGCATACACACATATACATACATACATATATACATACCACACACATACATACAAACACGCACATACATACACACATACACACATATTGCTCATAAATATATGTTGCTCCAAAAAAAAAAAAAAAACTTATCTTAACAACAATCACGGTTTTCTTTATTAAGCACAACTTTGGCAGTCCCCAAAAATACGTAATGAATTCTTGAGGTAATAATTTGACGTTACTAATGTCTTTGATGACCAACAGAGTTGATGAATAAAAATTAATATAGAAAAAAAAATTCAATTAAAAAAATGAAAAATGAAATGATTAAAAATTAATTAAAAAATTTAATGGGCCATCCAGGCTAACATGTAATTTATAGAAATTCTCCTGCCATAATTTTCTTCTAAATCTTCAAATTTGAGAATTGAAGTGAATTAAAGAGGCTAAAATTAGAACTCCCATTTTGTAATTTATTCATCCTTGTGTAGAATTTTTTAACCTATTTAAAATTTCGTTCCCGCTGTTAAAAATATTTTCAGTTTGCACTGAAATATTTTTTGCATCTTTATACTTGTCTATCTTTTGCATATGAAAAAAAAAAAAAAAAAAAACCATCATTTGGATCAACGCGTTTAATACTAAAATGGTAAATGGCTTAAAATAGTGCTCTTAAAGTTGACAGAGCAACACCGAAAACTAGGTAAAAAAGGAAGAATTAAATGTTTAAAAGTCCAAAAAATCGATGTATTTAAGGAAAATAAATGTTTTTTTTTTTTTTTAAATATATTACTATACGAGAGAAAATGAACAAAAAATAGGAAGGAATCATTTTTATTACTAAAGCTTTATTATTAATAGTTCTAAGAATATAAAATAAATTCATCTCTGAAATATGATTGATTTCTTATATGTTGATACAATCAGAAAGTTACTAAAAATCAAGGATATTGCAAATAAAAAATGGGTTCTTACATTTTCATACAAACACATTATTTTAATGAGTTTCTATGGTAAGTTTTCTGTGGACTTTCTAAAATAATAGAATAAAAAAAGATAATAGATAGATAATAGAAATAAATAAATAAATAATGGAAAAAATTAATTAAAAGTAAAAAAAAAAAAAAAAAATAAATAAATGAAATGCATGTAATCTAGAAAAATAAAATGTGTAGTATTCAATACTATCTAAGATTAACTTTTTGTAATAACGAATATTTTAATGTGCAATATTTATATTTTAAAATAATCACTTAATAATTACACTGTAATAATCACTTAATAATTACTTGGTTATTATTACGGCAGTAAAGATATGACTGCAAAAAGGTTTTCGTTTAAATCTGGATTTTAACCTAAATGGAATTCAGTTTTTTATTAACAGAAAAATAATTGATCCTTAGCATACAGTTTTATTTCTATTAAAATTGATGTAAAAAAGATTTTTATTTACTTTAGTATCGGTGACATTAGTTTAAAAGAATATACAACTTCAATGATATTGTCAGACGTTAACTTGAAGGAAGATTTTAAGTATGGTACAGAAATTATCGTTAAAAAAAAAAACAAAAGGAGATTTAAAAGATTTTCTTTAACGGGGATGATCGCTATTTGACCGAATTCTTTAGCTCCAGGCCAAAAAGTCGAATTTTTGTCTACAGATAACAAAAACGAGACACTGCGGAATGAAGTGTTAGCATCCCAACCAGAAACTATAAGTATAACAATAACAAATGTTACCAAAAAGAAAGTTTTTGGCGAAAACTCTTCATGCAGAAAGGGAAGAACACTGTCATGCCCATATATGGCGGCAACCCCACTTGAGAAAAAAAAAAAAAAAAAAATTGCAATAAATAATAATAATAAAAAGAAAAAAAAAGAAAATTTGCACGCATTTTTGAAACAGTCGTTTCGTTTGCTTGAATGAATTTGTGTTCGATGAGAACAGATTTCAAATTATTCTTTTTATTCTCGCGAGATGTTTAGATAAAATCGCTTGGCTTCGTTCTTTTTTAATCTTCTCGAATTATTTCAATCATTTTGTTAGAATTCTTTTGAAGGAATTATTCCAACTCGAAGATAAAATAGAACAAGAATTAATAATCTGAAATGTGAAAACAAATTTTTTTTAACGAGACCATGCTTTTTTTATATGGGATAAAATAGAATTAATAGGGTCTGAAACATTCGCCGAATTGTCCATAAAACTGAAATGGAACACTGCGCTTTTAGATTTCAGTTTGTATTTTCTAAACGATAATATGTTCGATAACTTAGTTTGTTCTAAAAATACAGAAACGTTAACGAACTTTTTATATGTTGATGCGTTGAGAAAATCTTCGGACACACACAATTAAATACTAAATTATTCCTTTTGGTGGGAAAAATTTATTTATACTATTAATTTTAAAGGTGGCTTATTTTATTTTAGATAAATTTTTAAAGATATCAAAATTTATAAATAATTTTCTTAAAAAATAAAATTATGCATCTTTTATGAAATAAAATTTTTATGGGAATTTATTTCTTTGTAAAAATTAAAATTTATTATATATCGATCTTGATTTTGTCCCCCCCCTTCCTCCCCAACCTAATGCAATTAAGTTAGGGTGGCGGTGAGTGGAATTGTGTAAAAAAAATTTCACTAAATAAACAAACGACTTGGAACAAACTTAGAACCACTAAGTTCCATTAGGCCGTTGTGGACCTTGGCCTTCTTTAAAAGATCCAGCCAGGCTGTTCTCCTTTTGGCCGTGGACCTCCGTTTTTTTATCTTAATAACATTAAAATCAGAGTCTAAACAGTCGACACATCTCTTTTTCGGTCTTCCCCTTGGTCGTTGTCCAAAAGGGTTACATTGAAAACCTTCAAAGCAGCTCTATCACTTTCCATTCTCATGAGATGAGCGGCCCATCTCATTCTGTTCAGTTTAACAAATTTTAGAATGTCAATATCTCTAAAAAGTTTGTAAAGTTCAAAATTGTATCTTCTTCGCCTATTTCCACTGTCATTGATACCACCAAATAGCACTTTTCTTTCACAGACTGCCAACATTTTTTCTCTTCTCTTGCTGTTAGTGACCCTGTTTCAGATGCATATGTTAATTCTGGTCTTATGATAGTTTTGTACAGTAAAATTTTAGTTCTTTTAATCAGGTGGGATCTTAATTGGCTTCTAAGACAAGATAGGCAGCAATAATTCCCTTTTCGGATCTCGGGGCTGATTTCATTTTGATTACTAATTTTAAACCGTTTTAATGTCGTAGAAGACATCAAAAACAGCATGATTGCTGAACTTCGGAAGATACTACAATAGGACTTTCATCTTTGCTTCCATCTATGGCAGGAGTACAACAAGTGTTATTTTATTTTAAAATCTGTACTTTCAAAACGTTCAATTATTTCTTTCGCAACGTTCAATTATTTTCAAACGTTGAATTATCAATCTTATCTCTTTAGTGAATATTGCGGCTAAGATCCAATCGTACTTACGTAAATCATGAAAATCTTTATCCAACAAATAAAAATAAATTATTCACTATTCAAATCATGAAACCCTCATTGAAATTATGAAATTTAAAGAAAATTTATTCAAATTACAATATACAGAAACCCATACCATTGTTAAAGTCAAAGCCACTTGAATGTTAAGGTTTCTGTATAGTCTGACATTAACGAAAACAAATTTATTGAAACTCTTTCTTTTATATTTTGTAAGTTTTGGAAGATAATATAAATAATTGATAGAATAAATATTCAAGTAATGGTTAAATAATTGCCTCATTTTCCCTCTTTTAAATATTCGTACGTCAATGATATTAGAGATATAAAAGGGGAAAAAAGATAATAGTTTCCTTACAAAACAATTCTCAAAAACTATTTAATTTTTTCGTGGATTTTTTTTTTTTTAATGAAAAAGGGTTTTACCTCAATCGATGACTCAACTATAAAATGATATAAAAACAATTTATTGAATTATTAAAATAATTTATTGAAAATTTCAAATTCAGTATAAATCTTTTTTAATGTTCTATCATAGAATTAAGTTTCATTATTTTTGATAGTATTTCTTTTGATGTAAATGTTGCAAAAAAAAATTATTTAATTAAAGTTACTCAATCAATTTAAATAATCGTTATTTAATTAACGTTATTTTCTATATGCATGAAATACTCCACTTAAATATTATTGCATAATAATGGTTCATGTTTATACAGAGAATAAGATAATATTTTTCAAAATGAACGATGATATATCTTAGAAAGTGAACGATGATATAATATTTTTGAAAATGAATGCTGATATGTTTTTCAAAATGAACGATGCTATAATATTTTTTCAAAATGAATGAAATTCGATGTTAATTTTTAATATTTCCTTTTCTTTAAGCTTGCACTAAAAAAAATAATCTCAAATTTTCTGACCTCATCTCTTTTATCTTAACACAAATTTATTCTTTAAATTTAATAGTAATTTTTTATCTATATTGAAATTTTTCAATGAAAATGATTTGTTTTGAATATTTTTTACACATAAGAAAACTAATAACTTTTGAGATAACTGTCTCAAAATTTGAATGGAAATCTGATACATCGCAGCACAATATCCATCGATACTCCTCGTTTTTGTAAGCAGAAATTGCAACACACTCCACCAGTGTGTTCGAAACCACACTCTCCCTCAAACTAGTTTTATGCATTACCACTGGGCCACGAGTCCGGCAGTCTTTTTACTGACAATTCCATTTTTGAAGACTCTCATGACCAACGTTTCCTGTTTTTCCTTTTATTTATTTATTTTTGGAAAGTTGTAACAATCTTCATCTTTTAAAAGATAATTAAAATTCATTTTTAAACGTTGTACCATTTCAATAAATCTTAGAAAAGAGTGCGAAATTTTCAAAAATTTATTATAATTTTGAAAATTCATTTAGATAAAGAAAGAATATTCACCAAAATGCTTTGGCTTTTGTTTTAGCGCCGAACTATTACAACAAGGTTGTCCTATATTTTTAGTATTTTGATTTCTTTTTTTTTTTTTTTTTTAGTATATATTTTTTTTCAGTAAAAACTTTTAATAACTGAATATTTATGTATTGAATACAAAATTTTTTAATTATTTTTTGATTGTGAGATTATTTCATGAGAATGAACATTCTTATGAAAAATATCATATCTTCTTTATAATATTTTTCAAAATGAACGATGATATATTTTAGAAAGTGAACGATGATATAATATTTTTGAAAATGAATGCTGATATGATATTTTCCAAAATGAACGATGCCATAATATTTTTCAAAATGAACGATGCGGTAATATTTTTCAAAATGAATGAAATTCGATGTTAATTTTTAATATTTCATTTTCTTTAAGCTTGCACTAAAAAAAAAATAATCTCAAATTTTCTGACCTCATCTCTTTTTATCTTAACACAAACTTATTTATTAATTTATTTTCTTTTCAGCCTTATATATCGTCTTACAAAGATAAAAAAACAATTCAAAAAGAAAAGGAATCTAACATTTTTCAAAAACAAGACAGTTTATTCTCTTCTGCTTTTATAACATTTTTTTCTTCTAAAGCAGCTGGCAAACACTGAAACAGTTGTCTTGATGCCTTAAGGCAAGCGCCGCACCGACGTTACTCACTTAGCACTACCCAGAGGTGCGTGTAGCTAGAAGATGATCTACAGACGCGAAGTAACACTACCCCCGCAACACTCTACGTTCATGTTAGACCGGGACTTACGGTTTAAAGTGGATTGCGAACCACTACAAACATCCATGGCATCGCCTGACTCGAACCCGAAAACCTGTGGTACCGAGCGCCAGGGAGCTAGCCACTCGGCCATCAGGCTCCGCTCTTACAATATAAATAAAAAGAAAAGTAATGTAACATTTTTACTTAATATCAACATGAAAACAAAAACAAAATTATATATTTTTGTAACATCTAAAAAATTATCTTGTTTTTCTAACATCTTTACACTTTCATGCAAAATGTTCAATTTGAAAATTACTATCTTAAATTTCATTAATAATAACCTCAATTATTAAAATGACTAATTCTACAAGAAAAAAAAATTAAAAACGACAGTTGTAAATTAAATTATACATTAGAAAAGAAACGAAACTATTACGAAAAAAAAAAAAACAAGTTATCTAACAAACCTACTCAAATCATTTATAATTTTTGTGATGAAAATTAATACTACACCAAAGAAAACTTTATAAGTAAAAATTCCATTTTTGTTTCCGGCAAAGCAAACTCTTTCCCCATATTTCAAGAGCGTAACCCTATCATCTAGACGCAATCTCCGAGCGATCTTGGCCACAAGACCACAATGTTGTTGTATTAAACGCTAAATGAATGGATTTCTGCTCGGAATTTAATCTATTTTTAGCCGATAGAAGCGTGAGAGCAAAGCCGCCTCACCGCAACTTATGAATGGCTTATTAAGAGAGCCGTTGAGTGTTTATTGACTTGTGTGCGAACAATGTGACCATTTTTGGAAGCATCGGTTGGTCATAGACCCACTTTTCAAAGTGAGCGATTGCTTTAGGACAAATGAGAAACGTTCAAGTATTAAAATGATGATTAAAAAAAAAAAATGCTCGAACAATTTCTGAAAACAACAACAAAAAAGGTAATTTCTGTGAGATAATGAATTCTAATTTTTGTTGTTATTTTGTTTTCTTTTGTAGTTTTCAGATAAATGAGCATTATATTTTAAAACTTGTTTTTACCTTTCATCTGTTCAATTATAAACAGAAATCAAAATCAAAACCCAAATCTAACAAAATACTATGTTTACACTATTCTTTTGAATTTTTTTGTTTGTTTATTTTCTAACTTTAATATAAATTCTCCCCTTTCTGTCTTTTTCTTTTTTAATTTTGCTTCCACTAATCTGATCCATTTTTTTCTAAACTAAAAATTTATATTTTTCTTTGTTTAAATAATATAAAAAATTTAATGAAAAATAAAAATAAAAAGTATTTTATGCATTTTCAATTTTTTCTCTCTCATATTTCACCTCTAATTCTATGTAAAATAAATTTATTCAAAACTGCTAAATCATTCTATACATATTTACATACCACAAAATGAAATATTTAAAAATCTTTAAAATATATATATATATATGTCTAAAAAAAAAATATTTTTTTTTTGTTTGTTATTTTCTATTTTTTAAAAATATATTTATTATTTTTCATCTGTTCAATTATGAATAGAATTATAAACAAAAAAATCAAAATCAAATGAAATAAATGTCAGAAGTTCTTAGAAAAAAATATTTTTTTATCTTTTAAAATCTAAAAATGTATAAATCTGTTGAAATATGAACAAATTATAAACAAAAATCAAATTCAAATCTGGCAAAGTACTATGTTTACAATCTTTTTTTTTCATCATTATTTTTTATGTTTGTTTATTGGCCAACTTTACTCTAAATTTGTTAAAAAAATTTAAAAAATTTGTTCAAAATTGCTAAATCATTTTATACATACATACCACAAAGTGAAACTCACTCAATGATAAAATAATAAATGTCAAGTTCTTAGAAAAAATATTTTTTTCATCTTTTTAATATTAAAAAAAACTATAAAAATATGTATCTAAAAAAATACTTTTTTTATTATTTTCTATTTAAAAAAATATATATTTATGTCTTTCATCATTCAGTTACAGGCAAATTATAAACAGAAATCAAATTCAAATATAACTAAGTAGTATGTTTACAAAATTCTTATATTTATTTATTTTTTTATGTCTATTTATTGCCCAACTTTAATGTAAATTATCTCCCTCTTTCTATTTCTTTTTAAATTTTTTATTTCCACTAATCTGATAAATATTTTTTCTAAATAATAAATTTATGTTTTTCTCTTTTAAATAATATATAAAATGTTAATATAAAATAAAAATAAGTATTTTATGCATTTTCAATTTTTCTTTTTCATATTTCACCATGTAAAATAAATTTGTTCAAAATTGCTAAATCATTCTAAACATACATACATACCACAAAGTGAAAATCACTCAATGATAAAATGTCAGAAGTTTTTAGAGAAAAAAAAATATTTTTTAATATTTTAAAATTTTTTTTTATTCTGATTTCATTGAGGTTAAATATCCCTTCTTATAGCAAAATGTAATATTGAGTACAAATTTAACATTTACATTATCTATGTAGTTAATAATCAATTTATTACTATTTAACTATATTTTCATTTTTTCTATGCTTTCAATTGAAATATTAACTATTTTAGGTAGCAAAAATATTGGCGAAGTTTTTAAGAAAAATCGCCAAGAAATAAAGCAACCTGGATGGAAAAGCCACATGTATCATTTATTTCCCATTTCACCGTAGTGGAAAAATTATTTACATCTTAGTTCTTATTTAATTACATAACTAGAAGTTTTTGCTTCTAATATTGTAATAGATAAATATAGTTGTTTTGAAATAATATTGAAAATTAAAATATTATTTTGAAATTGAATAATTATATAGCATTTTTGTCTTACAATGACTTTTAATTTTTAAATGTTGATTTCATATTTTATTACTTAATAATAATAAAAAAAAATCTAAAAACTCTGATTGCATTATTTGAAATACAATTTTTTTCTATTCTGAAAAAAAATTTAACATCAAAGATAAAATTGATAGATAAATACAATGAAAGTAGCATTTTTTGACACTAAAATTTAATTTTTGAGTATTCTTTAGCTATCTAAATTTATTTGAAAAAATTACAAATTGTTCTTTAAATTATCTCTTTATGGAAATAAGAAATTATATTTAAAAATATATCACGATGAATAATTCTATTTTCATTTAACTCATAACAGAAATAGGTGTGAAAAGAAAAAGAAAATATTTATTTCTGATAAAAATCAATGACAAGTTTTTTCATTGTTTTTAATTTCATTTTATTTTAATTTAACTCTCTCCCGTTTAATTACAGGTTGAAAAATATAATTTTTCTTTCTGTTAAGGAAGAAGGGAGGAAAAAATTCTTGAAATGTAGCGTTGTTTTTATAAAAAATTGAAAGGAATATGAATTTATAAAGGCATTTTTAAATTTGTACATATTTATAAACATTCGATGAATTTCTTTCTAGGAAAAGTTTTTTATTCTTCTCAAATCTAATGTTAATTCTAACCTTATAACTGTCTGACATTGTTAGGGTGTATTCACAAGTTAATTAGGTTTATACAGAAGGTGAAGGACAAAAAAGGCTTTTTCTTGATAGCATTAAATGTACCTAAAAAAAAAAAAAAAAAGTAAAAACGTAAATATAAGTAAAAGTAAACATAATAAAGTGTAAAACGAACGTTCTACTTTTTCATCAGCATCAATTCCAATATATTTAAGAATCATAAAATATAAAATGATAACGAACGAAATTATAACCCAATATTAGAACCCATATTATTGTGGTTTTAAATATGTTGTGTCGCCATCTATCGACGAATTTTGCAAAATATAAAAGTAATTGTGTCACAAATCACAAATATTCTGTAATTTAGCAATTGTTTTTTGTCGTATAAATTTTTATATTTTTTTTTTTCCTTTTTGGTTAGTGATTTTTATTATTTTGTCATTAATCTATAAAAATTTATAATCACAGGTTAATCCTGTTGAGGATGGATTCAGTCGTGATGAATACTCAAATAATTTCTAGTTAACTGAAATATTCTAGAAATATTTCAAATTTCTTTATCTAAATACCAACAAATATATTCAATTTTAAGTTACGAGCAAATTTAATATATTACAATTTCTTTTATTTCACTCTAAACATACAAATTATTTTTGGATTTTTTTTTTTTTTTAAACAGTTGTTACAAAATTCTCTGCCCTAAATCTCTTCAATTACCATTTTTCTTCTTTCGTAATACATACAAACGTGACATCTATCTTTTATTTCTGAATCATCATCATCATCATCATCATCATCTCAACCTTTTGTCCTTATTCTCTTTCCATAAACAACAAGGTTTATGAGGAACCATAAGAGTAATCATTTACATTTTTATTCTATTTTCTGGAGCATTCTGAAGTTGAATATTTTTTTTTTCTCTCTAGTTAAATGAATTTAGTTTTTCATTTAGGAGTTCTGGTTTTAATTTGCATTGAATTAAGGTATTTTCTTTTTTTCTTTCTTTCTTTTTTTTTTTTTTTTTTTTTGTATACGACTATATTACAAAAATGAATTTTAATGATTATTCTGCAATATTACAAAATGACATCTAAATGACTTCTATAATTATATATATATCTTCATAATTAATTTAAATTACAAAATGTATTCGACTATATTACAAAAATTTCCTTCTTCTTTCTTTTCTTTTTTTTTTTTTTTTTTTCTTCAAGATTTTAAAGAGTTTTTTAAATTCTTTTTAAAGTAAATAAATCAAACAATTTATTTTTCAAAAAAAGTTATTTACATCTTAATCTATTTCTAGTAATTAGAATATTTTTCAAAATTGTTATCCAATATTCATTCCAATATCAATTTGTTTTAAACAAACAATTTTGAATAATACGAGTAGGATTGACAATTAACATTCAAATAATAAGTCACTTTTGATTAAAATGAAAAAAAAAAAAAAAAAAAAAAAAAATCAGAAAAATAACTATATTCTAGAGAACAGTGGGGCCTGAATGACCGAGTGGCTAGCGCTCTGGCGCTCGGTACTACAGGTTTCGGGTTTGAGTCCCGGCGGTGCCATGGATATTTGTAGTGGTTCAGAATCCACTTTAAACCGTAGGTCCCGGTCTAACACGATCGTAGAGCTTTGTGGAGAGTGACATATTAAAAATAAGGAAAAACTAACTGTTCATATGTATAGTGATTAGGGGATTATAGTCCTTGTTGCTTCACATCCCCATATACCACTTCATTCATCAAGATTCATCATCTAGAAAACAACATAGATCAAGAATGAACAAGATTAAACAGAAGTTTAACAAAAAAGGCTTGGCGATTACTAAATCCCAAAACAGGTCTATCCAATCACTCTCTTCAGGTTAGTAGATTGGTGAAAGGTTTGGCGATAACCTAGTCCCCTAAACAGGTCCCTCCTCCTATCACCTGCAATAGGTAACAATAGTAAACAACAAACAATCACCGCACTGGCCATCTGCTGCATCAAAAAGGAACCAATTGCATCTAGTCTTGCTTGGTCCAGGTGCAAACGCAAATGTCCCTCGTATGTAAGCTATATTTGGATGGTATACAATTTATACTTTCATAATAGAAAAGAAAATATTTAAATTATTGAGTACTCAATATTAAATATAAGAATGTAGCGAAGTATTTTTCATTATCATAAATCTAAATTCAAAAAAAAAAAGTTCTATTTTTAAAAAATAAACAAATATACATTTCATATGACTCTTTCTATACAATAATTTTTTCCTCTTGTAGTTTTATTACATTATGTTATAAAGTGCTTCCTTTTGTTGTCAAATAAATTGTCAAACAAAGTTGTATGTTAAATTTAATTTATTTTGCTTGTTTTTAAATGAATACGTTTTTTTTTTCTTTTAAATTCTTAAAGAATGATTATTACGATATATTATGAATTATACGATATGTTATGAATTATTAAACCAACCACTGTTGTTAAAGTCAATTTATTTTGCTTGTTTTTAAAGAATACATTTTTTTTAAATTCTTAAAAATTATTTGAAAATGTTTTTTAAAATTAAACACTTTTCGTTGATAAATTGCTACGATTTATGTTTTCAGGGACAAAAATTATAATGTTATGAATTCAATAATATCTTTTTCGTAATCCAACGTTTTCAAAATGATAATAATAATAATAAATAAACAATTACCATTCTTCCTTTATAAAATGAAATAAATAAAAAAATAGGCAAAGTGATAAAATAAGTATTTTATTAGTTTAAAAATAAAAGTAAAATATTTTTTTCATTAACTATAACCAATAATTGTTTTTATATGAAACTTAAATTTAATTAATTTCAAGAATGATATTTTCAACTTATTAAAATTCCAATTTCAGAATGGTACAGTGATTTTATCACAAAACAAATTTTTGAAATTGAATATTTATTTTTAATTTTAACTTAACTAAATATTTTAACAAAAAAAAACCACACCTATATCTGTTTTATAAATGTTAAAATAAAAAAACTAGGCATATCTTTCTTTCTAGTTTATTGTGGTGAATTCTAGTTCTTTTTTTCTAATTTTTTGTAATAATTCGAATTAAATTTGAAAAAATAAAAAATTATTATCAATACATTAAATTAAATTAAATTTTCTTTGGATAAAAGTAGATTTTGGGTAAATCAGATAAACTATAACTCAACTCTAGTTTTTCGTAAGAATAATTTATCATGACATTTTATGATAATTATTCTCGTAATTTCATTTCATCTCCATTTTTACCACCTTGAATGACCTTCAAATCATTGTTTATATAACCTAATTATCATGCAATGGCTTTAAGCATTTCAAAACGATTACTTTTTCCACCTTCTCGTAATTTTTTCATTGAAGAAAACCTAATTTCGAATTTTTAGTCTGGAAATTCCGATATCGGTAGACAGAATTCGTGTTTGTCTCTCCTTTTGGTGATTTCACTTCCTTTCATAACCGGATATCCTGCGATAACCAGTAGATGTTAGCTTAAATTAGTCACTAAGCCGTTCTAATTATCAAATCGAAAACAAACTTTGCAGACATACTTTTGCAACTCCTGTCCTCGTGGGAGATAGCTTAATTTGGATTCTTATTTCTATCTCGGACTAGGTTTAGTATGTCAGTGTTTTCAGAGTGAATAAAATTTGCATAAATGATAAAAATTTATTTGACGCTTGATAAAATTTTATAGCCCAAAATATGCATTGTAATTTTAGGCTGCAATGTTAACAATGAGTCAAAGATAAATTTCATTAAAGTTAAGTGAGATGTAGCAATAATACTGGTCTGTTACACTGATAGACTCAGAATGCTTTAAATATATTCTAAAACATTTTTATTTTTGCGCGAGCATTTAATTTAAGCGCGAGCATTTAATTTAAGCGCGAGCATTTACTATTGAAAAAAAAAAAAAAAAAATGCTCGACGCGTGGTTCTGTGGTAACTTGCATTAGGGTTAAGGTCCAATCAGCGATTTTGTTGTAGGCACTGTTTCAAAAACGAGGAGACTCGTCTCAACAACTTCTCTCGTTATTCAGACTACCTAGTGGGAGTTTTAAGGGTTTTCTCCATACGACACGTAAATGCGTGGTAGTTCCCTCATATATATCTTTCTTCACCTTTGTTTTTTTATTTTTTTAATTGTTATTATTTTTTTGTTTAAAATTGCGTATGAAGGAAAAGGGAGTGAGAAAACAAATCATTTTACCATACGCCATACACCATATTATATGCAGAAAAATCCTACATTAGACAAGTTTATAAACAAGAAAAATTCAAGTTTTGGAATCAATTATTTAATAAGTCATTAACTTTTTAAAGGAATTCAATAAATTAAATGAAAAATTAATCTATTGATTCAGAAGGCAAACAGATGATTAGAAAAAAAAAAAAAATTAAAAGGGGAAAAAACAATCTGGGAAAAACTATAAACAAGACTACAATTAATTTATAAAATAAAAGAAAGGATACAATCGCAAAAATATCCATTTTTTGGTTTTAAAAGACACATGCATGCAGATGCCTGCAAACACATGCACAAAATGTTATAAAGACACATAAAAAAATCTGGGAAAAACTATAAGCAAGACTACAATCAATTTATAAAATAAAAGAAAGGATATAAGCGCAAAAATATCTATTTTTTTGGTTTTAAAAGACACCTGCATATATAGTTCATTTTAGTTTAAAAGACACGCAATAAATATACAAGTTCAATGCATGTTCAACCTATATATTTATTAAAAAAATTTTTAAATAACTACGATTATTCTGGATAATTTTGATTTACAAGCATATTCGTCAAGAAAAAAATCCATTGTACATGACAGAAGTCCTAAAAAGTCCACCACAGAATTATGATTCAAGTAGAATATTTATTGGAACGAATTTGTAGTTTAAAAGAAGGATTCAAAATGGAAGAAAATATAAAATTTTCCTAAATCAAAGGAAACCTTTTTTTTTTTGAATTACCACATTAATTTGACACCAGAAACTTTTGTCAGGGTATTTCGATGAAAATTTTACTAAATTGATATAAGAAAATTGTTTTCATTATTTTCATTTATATGTATGTACACCATTTTAATTATCATCACTTCAAAGAAAGAAATTTTTAAAGAAAATGTAAAATCCAAATTCATTTAACCCACTACAAAATAATTGAATAAATTTATTTTTTCACTATAAGAAATTTTTTTATGATCATAAAATAATTAAAAACATTTATTTAAAAAATATATTTACTCTTTAGAAAAATAAATTAATTAAATATCCGTTAATGTATCTTATCTGATCTCATTTTAAAGAGAGGATCTACCATTTGAAATATAAGTAGCAACCTACAATTCAACGTTTTTAATAAACAAAGCTATGGCGGTTAAAAAGAACATTTAAGAAATGAAATGTTATTCTATGAATTAAATAATAATACCATTACTTTTGTTAAAAATAAAATCATCCATCATAAAAAACAAAGAACAATATTATTGAAATGCCTTAATTAACTTTTTAAAATTAAAACATACTTTAATTACAGACGAACTAATTCTAAACTTTCCAGAAAATGAGTTGCAGCAGATGAAAAGAACTAATTCTAAAAACAATTATTTTTAAAAAAATCCCAAATAATCTTTCTAATTATTCTAACTTTATTTTTTTCACCATAAGAAAATTTTTTATGATCATAAATAATGAAAACATTAATTTAAAAATTAAAGGCGTTAGAAAAATAAATTAATTAAATATCCGTTAATGTATATTATCTTATCTCATTTTAAAGAGAGGATAGATCATGTTGAAATATAAGTAGCAATTTTCTACTATACAAGCTTTTTAATAAACAATGCTATGGCGGTTAAAAAAGAACATTAAAAATTAAATATTATTCTGCGAATTAAATAATAATACCATTACATTTATTTAACATAAAATCATCCATAATAAAACAAAGAGTATGCTATTGAGATGCATTAATTAAATTTTAAAATAAAATATAAAATAATTATAGACGAATGAATTCTAAACTTTCCAGAAAATGAATTGTAGCAGATAAAAGAACTCATTCCAAGAACAATTATTTTTAGAATTCCAAATAATCTTTCGAATTATTCTTAATAATTATAATTTAAACCAATGCTATGGCGGTTAAAAAAGAACATTAAAAAATTAAATATTATTCTGTGAATTAAATAATAATACCATTACATTTGTTAAAAATAAAATCATCCATAATAAAAACAAAGAACATGTTAATGAAATGCATTAATTAATCTTTTAAAATAAAACATGATTTAATTACAGACGAACTAATTCGAATATTCTAGAAAATGAGGTATAACAGATAAAAGAATTCGTTCCAAGAACAATTATTTTTAAAATTCCAAATAATCTTTTTTAATTATTCTAAAGAATTATTATTCAAATCTTACATTTTTTCCCCCTACAAAGAACAAATAAAATTTTTATATACATATTTTTTTTTTTAAGAATTTTGATTCGTCATAGTCATGGGTATTTTTTCATCCACGATAGCCATGCCAATGACCGTTCGATATCCGCTTGGCGTCAAAAGGTAAAAGCGCACCATCTTTTGGCAACCATTTACGACAACTCACACTATTACTATGGCGCGTGCCATGCCAATTACATCACTGAAGTCCAGTTACTCGTAAACAAACACATACGGTGATTCACCGGCGCGATCTTTTTGATGTACCATCTGCTGGAGTAATCCTCACCGCCTGAGTCATCACTTTCTACCACCCTCCACCCCCTCTGAGTGGCGGATGTTTCATGTTGTTCTGGGGTAGGGTGTTAATGTTGGCGACATGTGAGCACGGATGAAAACCGAAACTGACAAGCCTTTGTTCGTTTTTATGACATTAATAAAAGAATTAATTAAATACAGAACACATTATATTCCACTGTTTGGAATCAAATTAAGTAAAACATTCCCAAATTTTTAAAAGTTGTTGGAAAATGGAAATGAAAATAAATTTAACTTTATACTAAGTATTGTTTTGCATAAATTATTTAGTAAAGTGATATATCGTTTAAAGTTATATAGTGAAAAACTATATAGTTTTTTTTTTATATAGTGAAAAGATATATCGTTTCTGAAGAAATCGTTTTAAAAAAAAAAAAAAAACTAATTAAAAATCAGAAGAAGTTATGAAAAAGGTTCAAATAATTTATTTCAAAAGAAATATCTGAAGTTAAATACAGAAATATGTGAAAATAAATACCTACCAATGAACTGTTTTTATATAGTTAATATTTTTTTTAAAATAATGACATTTTTGACTGATTTTTAAATAAGGTAATCGTTTGGTGTGGTTTTTGTATTTTGTTTTCAGTAAATAATTTGTTTGTTGTTTTGTAAAATTACAAAAATTGATTTAATAAGATATCTTTATTTTCTAAAATATAATTTCGTAAGAAAACAAAGATTAAGAATAATTTTTTTCAATAATTAGTTTATTTTTTGATGTACTTGAATAGTTTTATTTGCAGTTCTTTTAAAATAAAACCTGTTGATTGAAAAGTGTTTTTATTTCTTTCTTTTTTAATAAATTAATCAGAAATTTTTTTTAAAGTCTTTTGATAAGACGATGCATTTGAAATTATAAATTCTCATAACACAATGCAAGACTGCAACGAATTTTAATGAGAAAAGACAAAATTCAACGACATTAAAAAAATAAATAATAATAATAAAAATAAAATAAAAAAAAAAAAATTATCTGACCGAAATAAAAAATAATAATACATATATATATATTTTTATATAATCAGATTTAAGTCTAACCCTGACAGTTTTGAATAAATAAGTCCAGATGATGATTCACGGACTGAATGTACAAAATTTCGAACGTTCTTTTCTTGTATTTCAGAAAAATTATAACTCTTCGAATATTTAGTAAGCGTTTATTTTACATTAAAGATAAATTTAATTTACAAAATTGAATAAATTGAAAAATAATTTTTTTAATTATCAAAAATTAGAATTGTTGAAGTTGAATCATAACTGCTTCTGAATGGTTTGGTATTAACAAATTCCACTTAAAATGGTAAAAATGACAGATTATGCTGAAAATTGTCAAACGGCCAAGTCGGACAGATTCATACATAGAGGAATAAGTAGGGGTGGAAGATATTTTTAGAAAGATTTCAATTTCAATACGGATAATTCTAATTTTTAATAATTAAAATGTTTAATTACATATTATCAATAAAAAGTTAGATGAAAAAAATTCTCACAATAACTATTAAAACAAATTTTTTTTTTTTTTTTAAATTGCTTTTGCTCGAGTATATTACTCCAGCTCCCTAACTAATTGATTCGTCCATACTTTTAAACACATATATTTGTTATTACTTCTTAATATAAAGTTTTTCAATATAGAGCTTTTTTAAATACTTTTTTGTTTTACATTTTTCAAAAATAAATTTATTATTTGATTCAATGAAAAATGTTATTTAAAGAGTTTGTTAATGACTGTTTGCTAATGAACAATTATTAAAATTTTAAAGAAAAAAAATAGAAATATTTATTTAAAAAAGGAGTATTAAAAAAATATAAAAGGAGTATAATATATAAAAGGAGTATTAGTTTTTAAAATTAACTTGTTTAAAAATTACCTTGCATTTTTATATTGTATTGTTATGAATTAAATTATTTCTAAGAATAGTGTGAGTTTAAAAATATATTAAAAACTAAAAGTGCACATATTCTGCCTTATTTATTTTTTTTTAACAATTATTACATACCTAACTGGTGCGATCTAGCAATAAAATAAGCAATAATTTTTATTTAAATAATTATTTAATTAATAGGAGGGAATTCAAATAGGAAAATGTTTTGCTGAGAATTTTTGGAAGGAAATAATAAATTTAGAATAAAAAAAAAATTGTCTTTTATGTTATAGTTTTTAAATTATACTGAAACGTACAGACATGCATATGTTTTATACAGAGAGTCTGTACATATTATTGCTCTATACGGCCTATTACACGACTATTTTTTTCTTTCCGGAAAAAAAATTCTTTATAATTAAATTAAATTTAATTTATTTTTTTTTAAATTTTTTTTTTTTTTCTGTTTCAGAAAAAAAAAAAAAAAAAAAAACTTATATAAATAAAGAAAGCACTTGTATTAGAAACATTTTTTTTTTTTTTTTTTTTTGTATAAAGATGACACTTATTTAGCACTTTATTTATCTTTTTTCCCCGAATAGAAATTATTATACAGATTGTAGTATTGGAGGTTGGAGTAACTCTGAATGTAACTGGGTGTGGTTGGGTTGAGACTTTTGACACAGGTTTGAGAACTCACAGTTTTATTCATACGCGTACAAACACCACACACATACAATATTTAACACATTTAAAGACATACAATTATAGATTCGGGGAAGGATTCCACTTCAAGCCGAAAATAAAGATACTCAGGTACGCGCAGTATGTGTGAAATATATTTCCATCCCGAGAGGAAATTCAGCGCAACCCGGGTGTAGTTAATCTGCGTGAACCTGCAGATTAACTAATACGCAGGGTTGCGCTGAATATATTTCCTCTCGGGATGAGAGATTACAAAACTAAAAAGTTTCTCAGCAGAAGCATTGTGTGAGCTGTACTTCCTCTCTAGTGAAAGTCTCGAGGTCTACTACCCTTTATCCTGATCGTCACAGTGTGTAGGTGTGGAAGCACGGTTACAAGATTATAATTGAATTTAACTATTGTTATGGAAAAGGTTGTACTTTTTAATGGAAAGGTGGTAGGTTTTATGGAAAGGTTGTAACTTTAAGCTCGTACAGTTGTACGAGCTAAAGTTTACAGTTATTGTTATTCTTTAAATAATGAGCACTTTGATGGGAGGTAATTTGCCACCAAAGCAACAGTTACGTAGTAGATGCAATATCATTATCCCGGATGTGTTACGGCGAGAAGCTGCTCACGTTCAGCCTATATCATTGTAACTGGGGCATAATTTTCTCCCTCTCCTACTCGAGTCCCACGGGAAAACTTTCTGGTTTACAGATTTAATGAGATCTTCTTTTACATACGCATGGAAATTTTCAATTCTGAATCTCTTGTTTGGTCTCAAACCAGGCTCTTTTGTAAAAATCCAGCATATTATCAACAGGAAAATTCAAACGTTTGCAAATTTGGCAGGTAGCTGTTAGTTTAATATTTTTACAGAAAAGTTAGGGCCTGATATGTGTGTGGTCTTGGTATAGTGTTGTTCATGGACACAAATTAAATTATTTCTCAAAATAAAACGCGATGAATTTGAACGATTTCAATAATAAACGTCCAAAGCGATTTATTGAGAAATCGTTCGTGAGAAAATAAATCTGCACTATTTATTAAAACAAAAGAAAGCACTGCACAACTGCTAAATACATAATACCCAAAACAAAATTATATAACAAATATTTACAAAATCATCTTAAAAAACCAGTTCGTTTAAGGGTCTTTGTACCCTCCGTACTGCGTGGAACTCTGCTCTCGACTGTCCTCCCACTTTTCCCTCCTGTCTCCAAAGTTGAACAGGGGGAGAATAAGAAAATGCAAAGTCCAAAGTCTAACGTAGAGGTCAGATCAGAGATCTTTCAAGGGTTGACCTCTATTAACCCCTATTGACATCTACGGAAGCGGGAAACGGAAGTATCCAGTTTCGAGTAGAAATGGGGTAAATATGCCCCGAAAACCCCCACATAGTCATTAATATAATTAAATTTACGTTATTGAAATTACATCGTGAATTTAGATAAAAAAAAGAAAATTTACGCTAATAAGTTAAAAGATTAAAGAAAGAAGTAAGTTAAGTTAAGTTAAGCTACTCAGGTACAATTAAGAGTCCGTAACATGTTTCCCTCGGATAGTAGGGTTTAATGAAAAATAAAAAAAAAAAGAAACAATTAAAGAATTTAAAACAAATGCATTAGAAATGAAAACATTAACTCTTAAGAATTTTAGATGTCATTTTGGAAAAAATTACGATAGCAGTATTTGTGTTAGTTTTGCACATTGTAGCAATAAATGAAAATTTAGGGAGCCAAATAGACACTTCAGATTTGCAATTTAACTATTTTGGTCATTTTTATTGACATCTATTAACCCTTTTATTATTAAGTCTAGTCTATCTGCTCTATAAATAAGTTTACCAGACAAACGATGTATTGTTTAGAAAGGTCTCCTGAATTACAAAAAATATGGACATGGTAAAAAATTGAGAAGACATGTTTTTTTTTTTTTTTTGTGGCTCGATGCTTCTGGCATTCTATTACAGAATATTACAATTTTTAACGAACTTGAAAACAACATGAAAATGGAAAAACAATTAGAAAAAAAAATCTAAAATAAATAGAATACACCTAAAGGTATTACTATATCTAACAGGCCATTTTGTTTTTGGGGATAAGAGAGTACGTTGGGCAAAGTGATCTGTATCGTCAAGTTCGATAAAGTATTGTTCAGATCATGTAAAACATCGAATCCAGATTTTCTCGATTTGAATTTCTTTTTTATCCTTAATAATATTTGCGCAATGTTTGGAAGATTGAATAATTTTAATTATGATTGTCTGAGTGAAGGTAAGGCTGTGGTGAAATTTTCTGATAAGGATTTGATAGTTTTTTGAAAGGAAGCTGCTTGTGCCCTTACTCATTTTATGCATTTTTAAAGAATGTTAATGAAATAATTGAACTAGTTTTTATTTAACTAAGAATCTAGCTTGGTGGGGTGGAAAACCAATTGTAGTTTTATGAAAATGTTTCTACTTTTATGGATGATAGTAAATACATGCTTCGATGAAGCATGACAATTTATAGATTTGAATTTTGTGAAATTTTTTCTTCGGCCTTTCTCTTAAGCATCTTATAGCAGTGGGTTTTATGAGCCTCGCCACATTGAACATATTTAAGGAAATTGATGTACGAGATGATAGAGTATGAGTACGCTGCATTGCTGACAAGCATTTGGGATTTTTCAGGAATTAGCCGGATGAATAAAGGGGAAGCACTTCCTACACTACTGAATTTATCAACAAACAAAGTTTTTTTTTTTTTTTTTTTTTTTTTTTTTATTTTGTCTAGTGACAAATAAACTCAGACAAAATTATACGCATACAAAATAATATGCATATGATTTAGTGCATTATAACACTTAATATAGTTTAAAACTGGAGAAAATAATTTTTAGGTTTTATTGTTGACAAATCTGAGAAGTTCCAATAACTGAAAGTTATTTTCCCTCTCCTTCTAATTCATGTCAATTCGGCTAGTTTGATGTCGAAAGGAATATAGTGGAGTAGAAAACGAATGGCTAAGCTTTTCGAAGCTAACTGAATAGCTTTTTCCGGTTAAAAAGATGCTATTATTGGCATACACATGGTAGCCTTAATGTTGGCCAGTTCTTGTGCCATGTGGAAATGATTTTTGTCGAGATAAACAATTTTCCTTGACAGATGATGCATTTTGTTCGCATGTTTAAGTGTCTTTACTTTTGAGGCTTAGTTGTTTTTCAGACTTGGGATCAGTTTTAGGAATTGTTCTTTCAGGAACCTCGAATATAAGAGTAAATGATTGTGCTCCGTGTTGGGCAGAGATTTGCAAATCCTCTAAGATGTTTGCTTGAATTTGAAGAGTAATTCCTCTTCTTTGAATAACCCATGAATGAAGTACCAGACGTGACACTCGCTATGTTATAATGAAGGAATTAAAATTGTAAGTAGAAGTCAGTTTTTTGTCTACATGGAACTTAAAGATTTGAAAAAAAATTAATAAATAAATAAATTAAATAAATAAATAAAATAAAAAAAAAAAATAAAATGATGCAGAAAAGTAAAAAAAGGGAAAAGAATGGTTATCGTACCTAATTCGGAGTTCAATATCAAAAATAAAACAAATATATTTACCACTTTTTAGAAAGCTGAAGCACAAGAGCAATTGGATTAAGTAACTTAAGCTTTCAGAACGCCTTTCAATTTCAAGTTCTGTTTTCAGATGATTATCCCATTCATTTGTATTTGTTTAGTAAAACATTCAATGATTTAATAAACCATTCTCAAACATTCAAAACATTCAGTCATTCAATCAGTGACAATCATGGTTTTCATTGACAATTATTGTGACATTAACCAAAAAAAGTGCTCTTTTTTAGAAGGAAACTGAACTGAAATAAATATGTTTTGAAATTTCTTAATTTTATTTATTGTGATGTGTTGTCTGGTTTCGGTATTGCTTGAATTGAAGAAATAAATTAAAAAATGAAGATGTTCTGTTTCTTTCAACCGACGATGTTAAACGATGCCATCCAAATAAATTTTATGTTAGTTTTCTTTTGGTATTAAGCATTTAACGCACAGATTATACTTAACTTTTCAATATTTATATTGCTTTCGGTCTGGTCGATTTATAAAAAAATGATTATATTAAAAAATAAACATTAAGCAGATTTTTTAGGCAATATTTTAAACTTGATTTAAATATAATATTGAGAACAGCATGTGCAACTGTAATAGCAATTTTTCTGAATCTAAAATATCAGAGTATAAGCAATAATTAATTTAAATACTCAAATATGTTTAAAGTAATTTTTATAATCAAATAAAAATATTTATAATAATACTTTTATACAAAATATTTTAATTATTCATACATTTAGAAATGATGTTCAAGAACGTATATTTTTTATTTATAAAAAAATATTGTTTGCATTAAGTCATTTAAATTGATCCGATCCTACTTACTGAACTTTTGAAATGATCCGATCCTACTTACATTTTATCTCAATTAAATATTAATCTTGTGCTATAATTTTTAGATTTGAATGTGATTCAGATTAAAGATTGTAATAAAAAATAACACCTTTCAAAAAGTCACATTTTATTTATTATGTGTATGTATAAAATCATATAAAAATTTCATATCAATTGAAGAATAAATTTTTATTTCATATGATAAACTAATAATAATTTACATTATAACTGATTGGCCCATTGTATGATAATAAGAGGTTAATTATTCTGTTCAATAAAAATATTTTTTTAAACTAATATAGTGGATTTCATTCTCATTTATGCTGATGTTAAATGATTAAAAAAATCATAATTATTTATAAGATAATATTACATTAAAAATTATTTTATTTTGAAGATTCGATGTTTTAGTACATGTTTCTTGAATAATAAATATTAATAATTCTAACTACATTTCTGTAATATAATGTGAGTGTCATGAGTAAAGAACAAGTTATTTAAGTTACTTATTTATAATATACCATATAAACCTTGTTAAGTTCTTATAACAAGATTTTGCTGTTGTAAATTAAGAGATTATTGTGATACAACACATAATTCCTACGATAAGTTTTAAGAATTAATACTATTACTTAAAGAGATATATATTGCAAAAATATATTATACCCTCAAGATGATTTTAAAATAATTCAATAAATAAATAAATTTTGCCTAAAAGAAAACATCGTCATTTAATCCTGCATAATAAGGCTAGCTTATATATTTTTGGTATTTTTTATAAGTTATTGCTGTAATAAACATAGTTTAAAAAATTGGAAACTTAATTATATTTTTACATTAATTGTTTAAATGACATGAATTTGTATAATGTATTTTGTTCAGAAACCTTACAGCTGTTTTATACAAGAATTATCTGTTATAATTATCATATTTTTAAAAAGAATAATGAAAATTTTGCAAATACTAAAGTATATTTGAATGTAAATTGAAAAAAAAAAACCAAGCATTTATTTTTATTAAATGTATATATTTTTTTTTTCCTGTTGATTATAAGTAATAACAGTTTGTGATGATTCATTTATCTCTAAAATTACCTTCCATTTCACCTTTACCTTGATGACAAAAAAAAAAAAAAAAAGATTTGATTATAAAATATAATTTATTTATTCTTTTTCATTAACAAAAAGCAATTCTGCTTATCATTAACAAAAGCTTATCATTAAACAAAATGTTAAAACATGAGCAAATAACTTTGTTAACTAAACTTTGAGTAATACCTTTTAAACTGTTCTTATGTTGTGTGAAAGAGTTCATAAAATTTATTTTAATACTTAAAAAAAAAAAAAGAAATAAAGTTTTTCTTTGTAAAGCCCAGAATTTGCAGGCATAAATAAAAATAAAAAAAATGACTGAGATTATCAATTCCAAAAGGTTTTTTGTAATACTATTTTTTTAATTTGATCTGTTTTCAATTGAACTAACATGCACATGTTTTGTAGTATTATTATTTAAAATGATAAATGTCTTTATTGACATTTTTGTAATTATAAAAGTACTTATCTATTATTTTTTTCATTCCAGGTCTTATGTTTAAAATGTGGTTTAATCCTGCGGTTTTTCTAATGGGTTGTGCATGTGGGAAGGAAGTTATTGAAGTGAATGGGAAGTCGTATACCATCAAAACAAGAATTGGAGAAGGGTAAAACATATTTTTTAAGTATTGCATTGTAAAGCATAATTATTGTTTAATTGGTGCAAACAATTTTTCTTTATTATATTTTCAATTCGCTAGTGTCATTTTCAATTATTTTCTTATTTAAAATACACTCATTATTTTAAAAATAAGAAAAACAAATATTCAAGTAATGTTAAAATATTTATTTATCAATATTCAATGTTATTAATATAATTAATACCATAAAAATATGTAAATTATATTTGGTATTAAAGCATTAAAAATACAACTAAAAGGCCAAAAAAAAAAAAAAACTTTCATACCCAGAATTTTATTTTAAAGCATAATAAATAATATGTCTTTAGAAATTAATCAGCAAATCAGATCCTGGTTTAATAAAAATGAGAAAATTTATGTCATTGTTCTTATTTAAGTAAAATAAACATCATTGCTTAATTATAAATTATTTTAAATTTAGTTATTATGAGTTTGTTTAATAAATTTTCAATATATTTATTTTAGTTAGCATGAGTTTATGTTGTTAATGCTTTACAAATTGTTTTTGTTCTTGAAGTTGTTCTAAAAGTATTATATTGGTTCTGAATTTTTTTAAATTTAAATTTTTTAGTGGCTTTAGCATAGTGGACTTAATACAGGATCAAAAAACTCATCGATTATATGCTTTAAAACGAATTGCTTGCCACAGTAAGGAAGATGAGAAAAATACTATGAGAGAAGCTGAATATCATAATTTGTTCAATCATCCAAATATACTTGAATGTATTGATGTTGCCTTGATTGAAAGATGTGACAGACTCCATCCAAATCGCAGTGAAGTCAGATTAAGTTTCTGCCTTTTTTAGAGTGAGTATTTTTTAACCTATATTTTCTTAATTATTTTTTGATTTTTAGGAATATTTGTTTTTAATATTTTATTAATTTATTTGTTTGTAAACGTAATATGTATGAGAATTTTTATTTTTAGAAAGGTACTCTTCAAGATGAGCTTACTATTCGTTCCAAGAACAAAAGTCATATTGGTGAAGAGAGGATCCTTAAAATATTTCGACAAATGTCTGAAGGGATTAGAGTAATGCACAGTGCTCAGCCTTATCCATTAGCTCACAGGTAATTTAAATTACTGTAATTTCCTTATAATCTGTGGATTATTCATTCAAAAAAAAAAGCTTACAATTTCTGGTGTTGCATCTATGTACATTCTTTTTTTTTTTTTTGAAGTTTCCAAATGGTCAATTATTTAAAACCACCACTCAAAAGTACTTTTTTGCCAAATAAAAACTTCAAATTTGTATGAGAGAAAAATAAACAATTATCTATATTTAAAGAAAAACATGAAGTTGTAAATGTTAGAAAGATATTTTATGTTAATAAATGTGGACAAGATGTACACATTGAATTGATGTGTGTTACTAGATGAAAATGGCCTAGAATGTATTTATACATAAGAATTAAAAATGTTTTACAGAAGGCCAAATTATTAATGAACTGTGATACAATTAAGATTTTTATCTCTAATAAATATAAAAGATTATAAATTGTTGGAAAATGCCATGTGGTTTGCTTTCACTATTTTTAAATGCCTATTTTTTTTCTGGCTTCCACTGTGTTAAATTTATAACATAATTTTCTAAAAATGCTTTTTAAAGATGCTTTGCTTTATACCATTGATATAAAATAGAACTTATTGGTAAATGATACATCAGATGTGAATTGTATTTCAGTTTATATTCTGTTATGAATTATAAGAGATGTTTTACTTTTTCATGCCGAAAATTATGCTTGAGCATTTGTTACATATTGTAGACAGGAAATTACAGTTGGCAATTGTTGCATGGTGTAGACAGAAAATTACAGTACTTGAATACTTCATTATTTAGGAATTAAACTGTTAACTTTTCTATTGATTGAAAATGTGAAAATAATATTTTAAACATTTGTTGTAGATTGAGATACATAAAAACTAATTAAATACTAGTTTAAAATATATATTTTATTTAAGAAATGAATATCCAGAAACAATAAGAATGCAAAGCTGAATAATTTGAAAACAATGTGCACATTAGAATGTAGCCAGATTTTAATTATTTCAGATGATCTGTATCTTAAATTTTTTTTTTCAAAATAACTGAGATATCAACCAAAATAAGCAGATCAAATTTAATGTTTATTCATGCACACCATGAAATTTAAATGATCATTTGTTGAATTTGATTCTCAAAAAGAAAACAATTATTGCATCTAGGGAAAAGGAGGGAAAATCTATATTTTTGTATTATGGTAGATTTAAATTCGCTATAATTTAATTGATGTAAAGATTTTATTGTGTTTTACTAATTTAAAATATTATTACCAAGATTTTTTCTACTATAAAAATATCCTTTTGTTAAATTTGTTGCATGTGATCATAATATATACAATATAAACCATTATTAAAATATATATTAAGATATATAATATATTATAGATATAATATTAAGAAAAACAAATATAATGTTTTTTTAATTATATGTTAAAAATTTTTTTTTCTTCCTGCAATTTTACTACTTAGATGCTTTTGTATAACAATGTGAATAGAGATAATGTTTACAGAAGTGTGCAAAATGAACTGGACTGATAATATATTTAATTTTTCTGATTAAAAATGGTTCTTATTGTAATAGATTTTTTATTTTTGGAAAATATACAACTAGTTAGAAGTTTTTCATCTTAATACTATTTTTATTTTAACAATTGTACAAATTTATGTAACAAGTTACATTTCTGACCCTTTTAACTTTTTTATTGATATTAAAACCAGAATATACATGATCATTTTATTTTCTGTATTAATTTAAAATTAAGGTATGTATAAAACTGCAGTTTCTATTCTTTATGAAATATATAAATTTAAATTTTAAATAGATTTGTTAATATTATATTTATTAAACAATTAAATATAATGAAATGTAATTTAAAAATGTAATGTAAAATCAAGCAATAAATTAATTATTATTGTACTTGTATAGAGTTCTTGAATAACATTACAAAATACAATTCATTATTTTATATCTTTAAATTTATTACCAACAGGATGCCAAACCTGCCAATGTTTTAATGAGCAACGATGACACTCCGGTATGGATGGATTTTGGCTCAATGGGAAAAAAGCTGACAAGAAATTAGAAAGGCTTCTGAAGCTAGAATATTGCAGGTAAGAATTAGTGAAAATATCTTGTAATTTACAATACTAAAAAATAACATTTTTGTGAGACTTGTTGCTGTTCTAAGTACCAGTATTTCCTAGCAGACTTTTGTATTTTGCACCATTGTATTATTATATTTACTGAGAATTTTGCAAGTCCTTTAATGGCATGTGTGAGATTTTTCATATTTCGTGTAGACTAAACCAATATATATATTTGTTGTTTGTAGTTTAAGATACACAACTATGTTTTGAACAAACTAAAAACAACAGTCTAAAAATATATGACTCTTAAAAATGATATGATTATTTCAAAATTTCACATGCAGATTCCATTTTTAAGTATTTTAATGATTAAATTTTCATATCCAATGGATATTAGTTTTCGATCTTAGTATATATTTTTATTCCATAAGTAGTAAGATAACAATTGCAGATTTTCTTTTTGCTGTCATTTGCAATTGCCTTGAGCCACAATTAATTATGCTTCTACTATATTTTCAAAGACCTTATAGATGATGGGATATCTCCTAACATGGTTTTGTTGTTGGTATGCATGAGTACTGAACATTTTTTACTGAGTTAAGTTGAGTTAACATCTGCATTGTATAGACATTGCTATATAAAAATGCTGCCAGTAATAATTGTTACAACAAACTCATCGGTAAAATGCAGACTCCAGAAGACCAAAGTGCATGAATGCAAGGGAAAATTAGATATTTGTATGACAGATCCAAATTGCCTTAATGAATTTATTGTTCACCATCTGTCATGCTACATCCTCTCGCATACCCACTAGTTGTAGTTTCCACCATTCCATGCAGAATCAGTTTTGTACTCAATTTATTCATTTTTAACCTCTGACATGGACAAATCTTTTGTGTGTGGTGTCATGTCTAGTCATCATAATTGTCAATAGGCTTGTATTTAATAGCTTTCAGAGATGTATACCAATTAAGTTTTGGACAGATAACATTGGCATTTGAGGATAGAGAAGTTCCTAGCAGACTGCTTGACCCTTTTATGTGCTTGGTATATTGTATAACATATCAAGGATAATAACAAAATCAAACACAATATATAGTATATATTGGGTTTGGCATTGCCTCAGATGGGTTTTTATCTCTTATGACTGCTGGTCACTGCTAGCCATTTTGCATATATAAAGATTAAGAACTCATTGAAGTATTGATGATAACCTGCTGCCATTTCTGTTGCCCCTTCAAGGCATTTCTTCCTTTGTCCATTTTCTGTCAAGATAATTGTCAGTACCCCACAATTTGCATATTGCTGGACTGCTTCCTGGCCATTGATTGTTTTCCTTGCCAGCATAGGTGAGTTTTTTAATGTACATGTATTCTAAATATTTTTATTTAGAATGCTAATATATAAAATTTCATATACTCCATCATATATATATATATATATATATACAAATTTTTTCCTTTAATGCCTTTTTGGAATTGAAGGCATGTACAATGTATGCATGTATGTAAGCAGCATGTAAGAAAAAGCCAAAGCTTTTTGAATTGAAAGCATTTGAAAAGAGTGTAAGCATGTAATTGAAAGCATGTACAGTGTTCATATATAAAATTAAAAAAAATTATACAAATTAAGTCAGAAATATCAAACATAGTTGGTAACTATGAAGATGCATTCTAAAAAATGACATAAGTGCATCAATTTGTAAATGCTTACTGCAAAATGTTAAATAACATTTATTTTTTATTAAACAGCTAGCCATTTTACCATATAAACATTAAATTAGTATTATTAAAATAACTTTTGCAATTTAAGAACTCAAATTGCAATATTATTTTGTAACCAAAATTTCAAATAAAATAGATATATTATTTTTTATAACTGAAATAATATTACCTTCGCCGATCTCGTTGCTGGAAAAAATTCCGCAAGTACTGGCCCAGAGTTACCATGCGGGTAGCCATTCCCTCCAGCTTGATGAGTTTGCGTTGACGTTTGGGTGTAAGTGTAGCCTGAATCTGAACATTTTTAAAATGAGCTGAATATAACATCTGATATGAGAATTTTCAGATCAATACTTTTTCTCGCAGTCTTTCGGCGCCGTTGCTAGTACATGCCATAGTGCTATTTTCACCTCCATTTGAAAGCAGCACATCAAAAGAGGAGACAGTGTAAAGCTTTAGCTGTTATGAGTGGGACTATCGATTTTCCAGAAAACACACCGCAGTTGCTGGAACTTATAATAAAAATTTTTCTTCTCTAAAAGTTATTACTGTATAATCCATAGATCCATACATTTTACATTAATAGCCAAATCTAATACATTACAACTAAGATAAATACAAATTTCCATAATCAAAAGATTTTGCAGGTTGGTCGTTTGGGCAAAATAGGGTAAAAATATATAAAATAGAAAAAGGTTTTGTTGTTTATTATGCTTAATCTTTTTGCTTTAGTACCTTCAAATGCTGCGCTTTTCTTGTAGGTTGACTTTCGCAGCAGTAATAAAGATACATCATACAAATGCGATATTATTTTACCCTGGAAATTTCCTTGTTAAATATTAGAAATTTTTTTCTTTTTGCTTCCAAAAAAGTCATTAGAACAAAAAAAAAAAATTTTCCAATGTAAATAATAAACACTGTATGAAAGCCATGACAAAAAAGAGAAAAATTGTCTATATCATATTTATTTCATTTATATTTATTACATATTTTACAAAAAAATAGATAAATAAATAAAATTGGGGCTAAAGGAATATAATTATTCCCTTCTTGTTTTAACAATTTTTTATTATTTTTTATTCAAGTTTTGTATTAGCTTAGAGCCAAATTAATTCCAAATTTTCCTATTTTTGTTTTTTTGAAACTATGACTGAAAAGTTTCTTTTTACAATTATATTGTGATTTAAATTTGTACATATTTAATATATTATACAGTAATGATTTATAAATGATATTATTGACATAAAAATAAAAATTTGATAAATAGCGCTTTCATCGCTTTTATTTTTCAAATTTTTATTGTTTTATATTTCAAGTTCAAGTTGAACTGATCTCAAATGCATTTTCAGGCAAATTAGCAAAAGGGATAGTAAAAAATAAATTCACAGTGTTTTTCATTTTTGAAAATGGGATCCTACAATTGAAAAGAATTGTTAATTTATTATCTCCCTATTCTTTTTGTATCATTTTATACCTTCTATTGTAATTATTTTAATTTTTAT
>BPLR01010959.1:0-45498 GCA_021605095.1 Caerostris extrusa
AACAACCACATTTTTTATAGAAATTTTATCACAAAAAAAAGAATTCAATATAAATGGAGCTTTTTAATATTCAGTGTTAAATTCTTTATATTTTGGCATTTTATTAAAAAAGCATACCAGTAAGACATTTTCACATATTTAAAAGTCAATGGATAAATTATGATCGTCTTATAAATTTATTAAATAAAAAATATAATATTTATTCATAATTTTATGTTTTTCTCACTAAAATATTTCTATGGTTGAAAAACCTTCAAAACATTCTCAAAACTAATTTACGTAAACTCTAATTTTTTTAAATTTTTTTTTAATTTTCAGAAATATAGTTTTTCTGTAATTACTTTTTTCAATTCATGTGTTTATATATTTATTATTTTTATGCTTTACAGGAAAAAGAAATCAAACAAGGAGCAGAAGAAAAAAAAAACAAGGAGCAAAAAAAAAAAGGTGCAGAAAATTTCAATAGTTCGTATTTAATACTTTTTTTTGTTTGATTACTTTTTATTATTGCTAGTGGATATTTATTATTTTTATGCTTTTTACAGGAAAAAGAAATCAAACAGGAAGGAGAAAAAGAAATTTCCCGAAAAACTGGAGAAGAAAATTTCAATAGTACGTATGTAACATTTGTTTTTTGTGTTTATTTTTCCAGGAAAAAAATAAAAAAGTAATAAGAGTCTTAAACGTGCCTGAGAACTAAAAATGTGTTTCGTAATAATTGGCGAATTGTTCATAAACATCAAAATTTAGTAAAATTGTTTAATCTGAAAATCAGATTAATTGCAAACTATCTATTTTCCTTAAATATTAAAGCAAGTATCATTGAGATTTTTTAATTAAAATGCCTTTAAATGTCAAGACTTTATCAGAAAAGGCAAAATAATTTATAAATATTTTCATATTTTCTTCTTTAATAAAGATCTGCTTTTTTAAATCAATTTTTTTTTCTCAAGCCAATATTGCCTTAATGTTAAATTATTTTGATTTTAATAGAACTTTAATATTAATTACTTTTAATCTATTAATTTTTCTTTTAAAATACTTAATAGATTTCTTCCTTTTAATTTTCATTTTGTTTTATATTTTATTTAAGTCCCCAAATTAATAGTACTTTTTCTTTATTTTCAGAGGAGAAATCAGAGTAATTAATGGAAGATTTTTTTGTCCGGTGGGAGTTTTTCCGGTTTCCTCCCATCCTGAGCGCAAATGCGGGGTAATGTCATACTTAAGACCTCCCGGAAATGGCAAATAAAATTTAAATAAAAGTGCTTTTTATTTAAAAATTTTTATCATACCATTTTCAGAATCTTAATTGCACATCTTTTCTATTCTAACAATTGTTTGTTACAAATGTAACAATTTAAATTTATTTCGTCAATTAAGGTTCATGTAATTATTTATTGGGATAACTCATAATCCGTTTATTAAGTTTAAATTAATCTATTATTATAATTATTTACTATGCTAATTATTTTAATTTCGTTTTTAACTGTATGTATATGGATTTTATTAAATGCTGCATTTGAGGCGTTTATGAACAACTTTTGAAATGCTAATTTAATTTCTTTTTTTCTAATTAATAACATATCTTATGGTAATTTTTTGTTCAGTTTATAATGTTGTAAAAAGGAATACTGCTTGTACTGCAAAATTAGCTATACACTCGTTCATTTCATACGGATTAAAATTCGTCGTTTTCAAAACTGTCTTTAAAGAAGCATTTTATGAGATATTTTAAAAATAGCGTAAAACAAATAACTCGATCATAACTAAAAACCTTTAAAAAATTTTTTCAAAAAAAAAGTTTATTATTTTGAACTAAACATAATGGCATCCATTTCACATATTTCACATTTGGGTGTATTTGTTGGCGGGGGGGGACCCCACGCATCCCACTACCATAATGCTAACACTTTTCACCAATAACGATATCTATTCTCTAACAAATGGTATAGAGAAAAGGTCTTTATTTTACCGTAATTGATATAGACTTCATTATTTTAATAGGCAAATTATTTTAATTAAATTAGTTAATTCAGTTGCTCTTTGACTTAAACAAAAAAAGCATTTGTTAAAAGAAATATTAACTATAACATTAAATACAACCGTTTATATAACGTACGATATAAATTTTTTTTCTAATGCAGCTTCTAAACAGACATGGACGTCGTGGATGCCTTACGGCAAGCGATGCACAGACGTTACTCACTTTGCATTACCCAGGGGTGTGCGTGTAACTTGTAGATAAGCCACGGACGCGGAGTAACAATGCCCCCGCAACGCGCTACTATCCTATTAGACCAGGAACTACGGTTTAAAGTAGATTCCAAACCACTACACACATCCATGGCACCGCCGGGATTCGAACCCGAAACCTGTGGTGCCGAGAGCCAGCCATTCAGGCCGACGATATAAACATTAGTACGAATAAATTAATGTCAATAATCAAAATGTACTTACGATATGAATAGAAACGAGATGTTATTTCTTGTCTGATTAAATAAATACATTCAATATGAAGTTTGCGTTTATTCTTCAGACTTCATTCAATTTAATATATACTTGACATAAATTGTTTTTTAGCTGTAGTATTTGTTAAAAATAATTTGATTGTGAATTCTTTGGAGGTTAATAGCATCAATAAAACAGAAATTGAATCTATTAATCTCTTTTAGGTAATCTCTCATGGATTGGTTTTCCCAATTCATGGAGGCAAAAGAAAGTGATGCTCATGAAGTACTTGAGGCCGCAAAAGCACTTATCGATCTTTCAGAACCGGTACTGTAATAACAGATAAGATAAAATGAATTGTAAATATTGTTCAGAACCATAAGCGCTCAACTGGAAATATATTATTTCCCTGATTAATAAACAAAACAAAGTATCTTAATATATATCAATATTTGTCTTCTATTTTAAGCAAACAATAAAGTATAATATTTTTATGGTAAAATACATTCATAAAATAAAAATGTATTCAATCTCTTATAGGTGATGTATAAATCCTAAAAGGCCAATATATTAGTATCGCAAAAAGAGTGTTTGGACGTATTTGCACTTTTGGATCTTTCAAAGCCAGGTAATGTAATAATGGATAAAATTCAATTCATTGTAAAACTTTGTTGAATTGTGAACAATAAGCACTTTTAGTATATTTATTTGAATACTCAATATTAAATATACCGGGAATTAGCATTTTTAATGTAAGTATTATTTCTTTGAAGGTAAAATCTGTGCATTACATGACAGCAATAAGGCAAAAAAAAAATGTAATCAATTTGAAACATGGAAATGGATCCCAAAGAGACCAAATGCTGGGGACTCATTGAACTTTTCAGGTATGTGGCAAAGCTTAATATTCTATTAATTGTACAACTAGTGTTTAGTGCTAACAATTAAATACAGTTCTCAATTCATTAAAGGACATCGTTTATCTGATGTCAGCTATATAAACGTTGTATAACCTTCAAATAAATGTATCAGCGCGTTAAAGGGCGTCAGATCGCCATTTAGGAGTTCCCCTATTTGTTGGATCGGCAAGAAGGTCCTTCGGTTCGATCATTTAAAATCATTGCGGAAACCGAAATTACTTATTGCCTATCCAGCAATCTTCATTTACTCATCCGATAAACCTTTTAAATGCATGTTCTGTGTGACACTTGACACGTTTTTCATTTTGTTTCCTCACGAGTTCGGTTTAGAGAACGTTCTATATAGCTGGTAGCTAGCTGAATAAACTGAACAAAGTGTTGCTACAGCTGAACACATAACAAAAGATGCCATCAGTCCAATTATAAACGTATCCTTTGAAATTCTGTTCCGTTATTTCGAAAACCATTCAAGTTGGATACCTTGATTGCCCTATTAATCAGTGATTCGGACTGATAATTTGCAACTACAAATGAACGATTCAACAATTTTGTCATTAACATTTAGAAGAGAACTCTGGAAAGGAAAATTAGATGCAATTTATCCGATTCTGTAGCATGAAAAACACGCGGTTGAGAATACTTATGCTGAAATGATCAACCCGCCTACATTTCATGCACACTTGTTTTCCTTATTGTCAGAAAGCAGTACAACAGGAATAATTTGCCTTTTTCAAAAAATTGAAACCCTTTCCAATAAAAACCTAAAACTACGTCTCTGCAACATCTGTCATTGATATTAATTCCATCTGCATCAACCTCTGTTGCTTTTATGATTGATAGTTTTTACTATCATTAAATCCAAATCAAACATGAAAGTTCCTTTCAACAAAAAATAAGTCTTTAGAGGGGAAAAAGACTAAAAATATTTTAATCGGGGAACACTTTGCTATATTAAATTGAGACTGAATTCAAAGAATGCAGTAATTATTGAAAGATTCAACCAACAACCTTCTTCAGACACAGGCTCTACATAAACGAGTGTTATGATAACCTGGTCGAATACGATGAACGAAGTGATTTCCAACCGACTTTTTAATTAAGATGATTTGAATAAATCCTTTAATTATATGGATGAAACACTTCAGTGAGAAGATTTTAGGCAAGCGTTTTTATCGATACACTTGTCGTATTACGTATTGTTTGGCGGCGTTTGATCAAATGTGCCCCTCTTACCATAAAACACCACCCAACTAATCGAAACTTTCTTCGCCATTCCTCAATTTAATATTATATATATTATATGTATTTCTCATTTGATAAATATCGCTAGACGAGATTGGCTCGGTTTAATTCCTGCCAATATAGTTAGTGACGTTTACAGGGTTGCTTAGATTACACTAACCAGAGCACCGTTTTGATTGGAGGAATTTGAGGAAGAGGGTCTGATATAACTTGGTGTGGTTGTAAGAAAAATTCATTTCTGCATAAGAAAGTGTAATACATTTTTTACTTCGCCATGCCTGAAGAAAGGAAAAAAGTTTTTGTGCTTTTAGCTTATCAGAAGGAATTTGCTAATAGTGTTTGCTTTTTATTCAATTTAATATGATGTAATAGTGCTACAAAAAATTAAATATTGTAATATTTAATAGGTTGGCTCTTTTTCCTAGGCACAATATTAAAAAATCTGTCACTATACTGAAGTTTTTCGTGAACCCACATTTGAATGTTTTTGATATAAAAAAACTTTTTTAAAAAAAATTTTGAGTGCATAAGAAAAGTGTAATACATTTATTTTTATTAATGCGAACTTCTTAACGGTATCCAAATACAAGTGGGTTAACCAGCAGTTGAATGCAAGTACTTTTTAAGTAGTATAAAAATTAAAATTAATATTTAACAAATATTCAATATTAGATTAAAAAGTCCACATTTGAATGATGTTTTAAAATTATTTTTAAACAAATCCTTTTTTGGTATTTTAATGCCATTTTTTAATAGGAAACTCTTACAGGTATTTAAGCTCGGTTATAAGTAAAATGGAAATACTTCAATATTAAATAAAGGAAAAATATTTTTAAAAATGTCTCGTGATGTCATTTTAAACCAAATGTTTTTAAAAGTTTATTTTAATCTTTCAGGAAAAGAATTTAAGCTCGATAAAACAAAGTGATGAAATTTTAAATAGAAAAGCATGTAATATTTGAAATGAAAGTTTGAAAAATATTCAAAACAATTTGCTGAAAAGCATTGCATTTATGAAATCTTTTTTTACATCAAATGCATTTTATTCTTTGACAGGAAAATCAAGGAGGATAAAAATCCTGAGAAAGACGTTACTAATTCTGATGGCCGTTTTGATTAACGGAAGAATTGCTTTATAAATAACCACTCCTTATAAATGGGATTCATATGCCTACTTCAAATTGAATGTAAATGTTTTTTAATAAATACATATTTTAAGATTCATTGTTATATTCGTTTCTTGTAGCATCAAACTTTCCTTTCTGCATTAAAATGAACTTTCCTTTACAGATACCAAAATACAAATGGGTCAATCCAAGTGGGATTACTAGTATTTTAATAACTAAATGACGTTTAAATAGTCGATAATGTTGAATATATTTTAATGGCATCAATAAATGTAACCTCCCCCCCTTTCAATTTCAACAACAACTTTCTCTAGTCATTCGTACTTTATTGTAAGAGTGGGTGATAGGTTGCCTTGATTGAGCTCTTAATTTTTGAAATGTTGAATGCGAATTTCATTCTGCTGAAGTCGCATTCAACATTTCAAAGTTGCAAATTGAGACTAGGTTGCATCCCACTGGATGCTCCATGTGGAATGTATTAACTTGTTAACCGCTGTAGATCTTTTCCTTTTCAATAAATCCCCTAAAACACTAACATGGATGATGTCTTAATGATTTCAAGACATCATCCAATTACATCAACTAATCAATTGTACAATTTGAATCACTTGTATTTTCTGGGATATGGGGGATATAAAAAGGAATAGGCGAATAAATCATTAAAATACTAGCATATGCGGACGTTCTTCTGTGCTCTAACTCGAATACCAATTTCAGAAGTTGATTGTACATTCACCATGTATCTGCAAATGCAGGATTAAAATTTAAACCAGCAAAACGCGCTTCACACTCATTTCATCAAATCAATAAGAAAATTCTAGTGTTCCATTTACATCGGGCAGAGACCTTCTACCCCCCTCTATCTGTAGAGATGTCTATAACCATTTCGATAGAATCAAAATTTATCCAGTGCAAGATTGTCATTACTTGCGATAGACTAAAGACTTCTAAACATCTACCCTCTCTGCCGACATCTACCCTGAAGTTGCAGGCCATTCGGTCGCAACTTCTTCCACGGAGTGATTACATCACTCGGAATACCCATTGACAAAAGAGAGAAATTGACGACTTGGATCAACGCTTAAGCAAAACAGAAAAGCATTTGGAACCTCCCACAGTAGACAAATACCAACGTGCTATATTTGCCGACTAGTAAGGGGGCGCTGCACTCAACACTCATCGTATATTGATTTACATAAGCTAGCCTAGTATGTCTTTCTCATCCTCTAATCATCCGATTCGTATGAACTTGAAGGTTCATATCCGATATTAAAATATAAATATCGGATATTAAATTTCGACAATAGGTGGAATAAATGAAAGCAAAATGTGTATATTCATTCGCCCAGATATTCAGTGAATAGTGGCAGTTGTAGTTTTTTTTAATGAACTTGGAACTGGAAGTTGTCAAATCTCATGAGAAATGTATGCGGTACTACGACATTTGTTTTATTATGACAGTGCAATTTCTACGTAAATTCTTTTTCACTTAATAGTCTCCAGTATTTAAAGATGAATATTAAAAAGAATGTTTTGCTTCAGAATTTAACCAATAATGATGAGCAAATTGCTATTGGAGATATATCAATTTAGCTAAATGAAAGAGTAGAGAAACAAATATCGCACTAGTAAAATGAATGTTTTTTAATGATTTCATTTTTTTTATAAAAATGCAGTATAAACGAAATATTTAACTTATGATATTAAACGCACAATGTAAAGAAATATAGTTTTGTTATATATTATCGTTTACATGGAAGAATAGTAAATACAATAATAATTCATTCTGTTTCCATTTTTTTCACTCTCAAAAAAAAAAACGTCTATATTGGGTCTAAATCTAATATAGGGCTATGTAATTTGGAAATGCATCATAACTCTGTGGGCCGCATATTAAAGTTGTCCGCAAGATCATTTGGATTGGCCACCCTGGTCTAGACCACAAGCCTCTTAATTATCGTATGAATCATTGTGTAAAGAATTAAATTTACCGCAGATTTTTTTATTCGCGTAAATTTTGATTTAGCTAACAATATCGCCTTTTTGGTCGCTTGATTTAGTTGACTAGATGTTATTTTGAATAACAATGCTTGTGCTCCGACCCATGTATTTGCAGTGCGTGCCGATCCGTGTCCCAGGAAAAGATGAAAGCGTGATTTACGTCTTTGTAAGGGCAATAGGTCTTTCTGCCCTCCGCGTCTTTTAGACCAGCGTTTCATCTAGTTTCCGGATGTATTAATCGGCTACCGTATCAAAATTTTGCTGGTTGAATCTGCTGTGTATTCAAGAGATGGATTATTTACTAGGCAACTTTTCAAGGGTTTAATTCGCCTAAGGAAGATGTACTAGTTTGTACCTATACGGCTACCGGTTCAACAGAATGAATCCGCTTTTCCTCGATGGAGAGGGAACAGTGCCATCGAAGTATAATTTAATTCGCCCTCATACGGAATCTATTAAAATTTCTAGCCCCAATTCATTTGACCTCTCCAATCACTATTCCTTATGATCCCCAGTCAGGAATTTTCAGGAATGACTAGCTATCCAGTTTGGACCGGTTTTTATATTTTGCACTTCTAAGCGAATTGAAAAACACTGGTTAAATGCAATCTGAAGTGTACATAAAAAATGCAGGCGAATAAATTCCCATCATTGCAGGTAGTCTTTAGTTGGGTTTTAGTCTTCTACCCACTTTTGTACTTTCTCCAAGCATTCGTACTGATTAATTGCAAGAGTGGGCGACAGATTGTCTCGATTAAGTTCTTAACCACTTGCAGGTTGAACAATTTCATCCTGCTAGTCGCATTAGACATTTCAAAGTTGCAAATTGCGACAAGGTTGTATCCTGCTAGATATTCCACATGTGTGAATGCATCAACTTGTTAACCGCTGTACATCTTTCCTTTTGATTTTCAAATCCCCGATAACCCTAACATCGATGGATCATTCCGATTTCAAGACATCATCCAATTGCATCAACTAACCAAGTGTTCAAATCAATTCGCTTTTATTTTCAGAAATATGGGAATATAAAAATATATGGGGATAAATCATTAAAATACTAGCATACGCAGACGTTTTGTGCTCTAACTCGAATACCAGTTTCAGAAAGATGGTTAGACACTGGCCATGTACCTGCATTAAAATTCAAAATCAGCAAGACGCTTCTCACACGTATTTCAAATTAATAAGAAAATTCTTGCGTTCCATTTATGTTGTGCAGTGACCTTTACCCCCTCCATCTAAAATGATGGCTACAGATATCTCGATGGAATCAAAACTCGTCCCCAGTGCAAGATTACTGCTCTTTGACAATATAATTTGCGACAGATTAGATGTTTAAAATGGTTACCCACTCTCTGCCAGAAGTTTTCTGAATCCTTCTGCCGCGGATGTGATCACATCGTTCTGAATATCCAATATACAAAAAAACAAATCGGCAATTTGGATCAATTCTGAAGATGGGTAAAAAGCATTTTAAACATCCCACAGAAGGCAAATACCAACTTGCTATATTTCCCGATTAGTAGGGAGCGCTGCACTCGCCACTCATACTTGTTATTGATCTACATTAGCTAGCCTATGCCTTTTCATATTTAATCTGTCTTTTATTACCAAATTTTCCTTTAGACATAAAAAGATTTGAAGAAAAAAAAAATGTAAAAATTTAAATAATTTTAAATTTAAAATTTAATATCTAAATACAAGTGGGTTAATCCCATTTTATGCAAGTACTTTTATAATTGAATAACATTTAAATATTCGTTAAATGAAAAATATCTCCTAATGCACTCTTTATTAACAGCCCCAATTTTTTTTTTTACAGAAATCTTTATGCACGTGAAAAAAGCATCCGATGCAAGTGAAGATTTAATATTCAATAAATTCCATTTCAACATTTTATTAAAAAGCACACATTAAGTATTCATTGCATTTTGAATCTGTCAATTATAAATATAATGATAATTAATACCACTGACATATCTACAGTTTAGTTGAAAATGTTTAAACATTTCTCAGTTTATATAAATTTAAATACGGCTTTTTCATAATTAATTTTCTGAAATACGCTTTTTTTCTGATTCCTTTATTCACTAAATGTTTATATTTTTATTTTTTTTTAAATTCTTGCAAGAAAATTGAAACACGGAAATAAAATACCGAAAAACAGGAAGAAAACAATTTGAATAGTACGCATTTAATGTTTGTTTTATTTGAATGTTTATTTTTTGCTTTTCCAGTAACGGTAATAAAAGTCTTAACCATGCCCCTAGAAATAACACACGTGCATCGCGATAAGTTGTTAAGTTGCATATACACAAGAAATTTAATAAAAAATTTCTTTTAAACATTAAACCAAATATTATCGAGCATTTTTTCCATTTAAATGTCACGACTTTTGCCAGAAAAGGCAAAATAATTCTATAAACATTCATGTTTTTCTTCTTTAATAAAGATCTTCATTTTCAAAGCGATTTCTTTTTAATTTTATTTTATTTTATTCCTTTGCCAAGTACGAGCCATTTGCTCTATCCTTATTAATAGTAATCTCCATTTTAATTTTGTTTTATATTTCATTTACAAGTCCCCAAAATTAATAGCGCTTTTTCTTTTATTTTCAGAGGAGAAATTTAGAATAAAAAAAGATTTTCTGCCCGATGGGTTTTTTCCCGGTTTCCCTCCTACTGAGCGTAAATGCAGGGAATGTTAACATCAAGACCTCTCCGGGATGCAATAAAATTTAAATAAAAGCGTATTTTTAAATTATGTCTTTTCTCTCATAATTTTCGTATGCAATTTTAATAGCGCAATTTTTATATTCTAATAATCGTTTGCGATAAGTGTGGCAATTTAAATTTATTTCGTTAATTAAGAATCCTGTAACTTATTGGTGTACCGTTATCAAAACTCCCATAAACATCAGAGGAAGCGGAAGTAACCAGGAGAAATGTCACCGAATAATTATTATTACATTCTCCGCGTATTATTCATGATATTTGAGACGCAAACCAATTTTTAAACATGTCTTGTCCATTTTTCCCTCGAAAGATGAAGTATATTATTCTTGAAATGTTTAAAAATAAATTTTGGAATAAATTTTTTTGTATACATTCTTCTGTATAAAAGAAAATTGAAAGTAAAACATTTAATCTGTTAAAAATCTAAAAAAAATGCTTAATTTAAAATGAATAGTGACTGGATGCAGAATTTGAAATTTATTAAAGTTATATTTAAGAAAATGGATGAACTGGCACAAGTTATTTGTGGTGAAGCATTTTTTTCATTTGGGCATGATATTTGTCATTTTATTCGCAGGAGGGAGGAACGTATATATTCTTTGACAAGGACATAAAAACCCATCACTCAAATCCCAGCTCAAAAGAATGCCAAAATGGGCTGTCGTCGAAAAATTGTTCATTACCTTGAATGAACTATTATGCGAAACAAACAGGCGTTTGCCTTTGTTAAAAAATACGTTATGAATTATGTTTTCGACTACACGGATAGCTTGCCCTTAACCCAGTGCAGGAAACATTTAGAATCTTAAAATGAACAACTAAATTTGTTGCTCGAAACATTTTGGTTTTTGAATAAACAGATTCACCTGAAATTTACACATCACAACAGTATTATTGGAAATTTGACAAAAAATTTAGCAAAAGGAATCAAATTCTCTGATTTATGAGCGAATTCTCTTTTGATTTTCAAGTTTACATTATCCGCCAATAAATTTACGTAGGTATTTGTGTAACCTTATACCTTAAAATAATGTAAGCAGCGATACATTAAACACGTTCGTTATTTATCAACATAATTTGCAAGTACTCTTCAGCTTTATTTACATTAAAGTTAAATGCAAACAACATTCTGGATATATTACTATCTATACAGCAATGAATGCAATACAGTTTCTAAAAATGGTTTTTACAGCCCGGGAGGTTTTGAAATTGCAATGCTGATGTTACGTTTATCGAACCATTATACCACAAAGCGATGAAAAGTTCGCAGTTTTTTGTAGAAGAATCAACAGGCGAGCTCCACTCACCAAATGCTGCATATCTCCAACGACGTATGCAATGACCACAATACTTTGGTTCATTTTCTAGCGTTTACCGGTTGCATTCGGAAATACGACTATACTTCATGGTGTATTGGTCATTCGTTCTTGCAGTGTGACGAACTACATTGGCCTCCAAAAGTTAAGAACAGCCGGTCATTTGCGACTAATTTCCAAATGAATGAATAAATGAATGAATGTAGAAACACCAAATTTGGATGACATGTGCACAAAACAGTTATGTAAATTCTACTGCAAGATCAATACACAAGAAAACCACAAAAATGATTTACAAAAAAAAAAAAACAAAAAAAAAAAACAGCAATCTCGCTGGAAAAGTCCATTCTTGGAAAAAATAATGACAGTTTTTTGTGTTAAAATGTCATAGAAACATAACAAAAATGAATTTTATTTAGGGATATGTCCACCCATAGCTTGAATGCATTGGTGGCATCGACTTTCCATCCTGTCAATAATGTTGTCGGTTACCTAAATGGGAAGCGAAAACCAAACACGGCGCGTAAGCTTTGTTCCAGCTTCCCTAAAGACCTTGGAGGAGGACTTGGAGCATCTGTGGGACTATCTTGGTAGAAAGGTTGCTGCTTTATCGAATTCAGGTCTGAAGATATAACTGCTCCTTCCATTCTCTCGAACCAAGATCCTCAAGATATTCCTCAACAACTACAGCTCGGTGAGGTTGTGCATTATCATCTATTAGATTAAAAGATTGCCAATTGCACTAGCATATCTAGGCGGACATATGGATCAAGGATCTCATCCCAATATTTCAAACCAGTCACAGCTCCTCCCTGGAACACAAGCAGTCAGTGTGACCACCGAGCGAGATAGCTGTCCAAACCATTTTTCCACCACCGCGGTAACCGTCTTTCAACAGTGATGGATTGATGGCATCTAGTGCTTTGTTCCGTCCAGATCAAATTCCAAATATCCAGCAGAATTCACTACAACTCTGCTGTTCTAGCAACAAATTACTTGTTTTCGAATGCTGGGTATATTACGGTCATTCTATATTCAGTATACAGATATATTGATCAATGTAATTTTTTTTTTCTTGATTTAGCGAAGAAATAAGATCATAGTTAATATTTCATTATGATTTAAAATCAAATTTTACAATTACCAAATGCAACAAATGTGCATTGCTTTTCAAAACCGCGATTTCAATTTCAATTAAAATGCTTGAAAGCGTTATTGCAAGACATGCAGCGTAATACCGTGTTTTTGAAATTTCTGGCTACAGGTGAAAATGCAAATCCAGAAAACACCCCTTTCAAAAACAATAAGCGAATGTATGGACTCATTGCACAAAGACAGCCAAGCATTGGCGTCGAAAAGGAGTGCAAGCTGGGACTACGAAAGGACAGATCCAAGTATTGAAGTGGGGGAGATTCACTCATCCTAGCATGCATCCAAGAAAATCACTATGCATCCTAGAACAGGAGTCCAAGCAGGAGTTGACAGTGAATCGAGAACCATCTGGTGATTTAAAACGCTCAAACATATTTCTCATTTAATGGGCTTTGACGACTGACTGGTGGCACGGGAGACGTAGAAACGGAAAATTCACAAAAAAAAAAAAAAAAAAAAGGGGGTAACAGGTGCGTCCTATCGTTCTGGAAGACAATCCCTGTCCATCGACGACATTTAATTCACAGAAGCTACGCGAGGCTGGAATTTTATTTCGTGTGAAAAGGAGAAAGAGATCCAGAAGTTATTATTCTGAGATTGCCAATGCAGGCGTGATTTAACGGGAGAGGTTCCATTTGGGACAGACAGCAGAAGTGATGACTACCCATTTGCATGTTTTATTTCTATTTTGCTTTTCCTTGGACTTATTTCTGCGAGCAATGAACCTTCATTTTAAGGATACAGACTGATAATGAGTAATCTGTTAAAATGGCGGGAGGGGATTTCAAGAGGTTTAGAAAAAAAAATAATAAATGGGAAATTTGATGATCTAAAATGGGTCTTGTGCCCACTAGCATTAATGTTTAGAATTTTGAATTTATTTTCTTTGCGTGTTCAATGTGTAAACCTTTTTAATGTGTTTTAAATCTCGTGCAATAGAATGTCTGTGTTATATAATGTGCTAGAGCTAATTATGCTATCCGAATAAAACTCATGATTTAATTTTTTTAAAAATCGTAATGGATTGTGTCAAGCTTATTGTAAGCAAACGAAATTTCATGGTACTGATGGCTTAACATCATTCTAGCTAGGGGCCCCAAGATATATTGTCAATGATTTTAATCTGAATTTGTTTAATCAAGGTTTTTTTTCTGCCTTAACCATTTCTAAATAATAAATTTAATACTTATATTTTAACATGTCTGACTATTTATTCCTGCATACATAGCACACACACGTTATTGTCGTTTGGGTAGATTTTGGTTTCCTGGGTTTTGTTTGAACATAACACAATTGTTTTCCAGATATTGACAGATTTTCCATTCGAGTTTAGAGGTGGAATATCGTTTGTAAATTTTTTCTATCCCTAGCATCAGTCAACGTGCGGGTTTCGAGTTTAAATTTTGTCCTGACAATAAGGAAAAATTTCTAGATAGCAACACGACAGAAGTATATTCATCAGTAAGTGTGGTAGATGATTCGACTAATTTAAAAGGTTTAACAAGGTATTGAGCAGCGCATTTTTGTATTAAATATCCACTCGTCCTACTCGTCACATTCCAATAGATACAATAACAGATTTGTAATGAAGGCTACCAAGAGGGAGTAGAACCACAATGACCCAACACAACGAGATCTCCCGCTCAAAAAGAATCCGTGTCCAAATTTGGGACACTAAACAGTTATTTGCCGAGGCCAAAGGAAAAATGTAAGACGAAAAGGTCAAAAGAATGATTATAAAAAACGCCGAATCTCGATACCTGTAATTTAAGAATGTGCTTCATGTTCATTTGGGTTTATTGACACCAGGGCCCATTTTGGCGAAGCTGCGCCAAACAAGATATTAGTGAAATAACAAGATTAATATGTAAGCAAGTATTAGTTTTAATTTCGCCATCATTTTCCAATAGCTGCTAATAGGTTTATATACTCCAAAAAAAAAATGTATCCCATATTAAATATATAATTAACGGAGAAAACAAAATTTATCTATTGTATGTATAAACAAATTATTCCATTTTAACTTAAATATACTATATAATCTTGCAAATTTTAAGCAGATTAGTATGCAAGCAAGTATTTTTAAATTTCCCCATGATTTACCAATAGCTGTTAATATGTTTACGTACTTGGATACATTTTTTAAATCCATATTAAATATATATTTAATTGAGATAAAGAAAGTCTTTCGGATGTATAAACAAACTTTCATTATATTTTAACTTCATTACTTTATTATTTTTTCAAATTATTGCAAAAAATTATATTTTTTTAATGTTAAAATGTATATCAATTCAAAAATAAATAATATACATTTTAACATGCATTTAAAATTGTCTTAAAAGTACACTGTTAAAAAACACAATCACACACATCACAATTATATTGATGAACTCATTTGGCAAAAGGTATGGACATCAATTTGAAAATGGCATGCATGCAACCATGCTAATAGAATAAATAATATTAAGGTGATTTTTTTCTTAAGTCTGTGATAAAATCATTGAGAAAACCATCCTTTTGACAGTTGGAAAGGACCTGCCAGTTATACTTAAACTAAAAATTAACCGTTGTTTTTAATTTAATTTAATAAATTTTCACTCTGCTTTGTCGACAAATATATCCAGAAATTTTAGGTTTCGGTCAGTATAGTGGTTCAGCTGTAGCATGTCAGTGAAAAGAGTATTTCAGAATAAAGACTGAATTACTGAGATGGTGTTATGATCTACTTTTACCGTAGAATCAAGAAATCTGTTGTAGATAAAAATAGACCGAGCAGTTGTAGAAATTTCTACACGATCACTATTTTTCGGCTCTTAGCAGTTTTAAGGTCGCTACCTATAGCCTACCAACATTTCTGTACTTTTAAATAGTGAAGTATTAAAGTGGAGTGATATAGTTAATATATTGCAGTTCTAAATTTCAAATTCTTTGTAAGGGGCAGATATTATACATCTAAATGCGCCATATTTCTATTCATGATACAGCATATAGGTTAACAAAATCGAGAACTGCTGAGAAGGCTTGTTTGATGCTAAATCAACGCCTTCGCCAACGCACGAATTTTTAAAAACGTCATGGTATGAAAGAGTCGTAGATCCACCCTTCATCATGGAACCCTATAAGGCAGAGCAGATCACTCGTTAGTAGTCAAAATGACCTATACGGTCAGATCCACACCCAGCAAAAACCGCCATACTCCAAGAGATGATCAGTAAGTGGCGCATCACTCGATTCCAAAGAAATTCCAGACTCAGAATTGTCAGCCGATTCATAGATTCGGATTCTTGGATGTAGCTGAGCGGTACAAGTGGGGCCATAGTGACGCGTTGACCACAATTACGGCAGGACGCAAATCTTGCGATCTTCTTTTTCTGCGACAAGTCAGAACTGTTATTTCTAGTGAAACCAATGAACAATCAAAAAGTATTGTGGAAATCATAACTAAAATAATTCCAAATCAATAATTCAAATAAATATTTTAATTTGGATAAGGGAGATTTTGAATTAAAATTATAGATTTCGCTCATTTTGCCCCATTGAAGCTACGAGTCTTTCACAAACATTTACGAACATGTGATGCTATTTGTGTTTTGGACGTAGAAAGTGATGAAAAGAAAATTAATGCAGAGATCATTGGATCACCCCGGGGTCGTTAAACTTAAATCGTACATCTGGATTCAGCAATGAAACATCCAGATGTCCGTGAAGCATAATGGGAAAAATAAGGATATGTTACAAGGACAGAAGAAAATCAAGCAATTGTGTAAGAGTCGAGGCCAATTGATATGAAAGCTATATCATTAAAGTGGAAAATTTCCATGGCATCAACAGATTCAGATGATTGAAACAAAGTGTACGACACGCCCTTCGTGAGTTTCCAAATTTGTTGGATCGGTAAGGAAGTCGGCAAGCATTGCGAAAAGCGAAATTACTTTCTTGCCGATCCAGTATAAGAAACCGAAAACCTTCATTCGATATACATAAAACACTAATTTAAAGGATTTGACACCGACACGTTTTTCGTTTTGAAGTTTTCTCGAGCTCGATTCCACGAAACGCATTGATTCAGTAATACGACAGACAGAAATTGATTAAGAACTTCAGTGCGAAACAATTCCAAAGTCAATTTCACAGAACCATCGCTGTAGAAAATACACTAAAAGACGAGAAATTTTTACCATGATTTCAACGAGCTCCCATATAATGTGTTGAAATATGCATAGCTTGTATATTTAAAAGGCATTTTGTCCCCCATTGGGATTAAGTAGTAACAGCTACGTCTTAAACCATGGTAGGTTTTTGTATGATTAGAATCTAGTATGGGAAAACATTAAATTAAAAAGAAAAAGAATTAAATACAACAAAAAACAAGCCTAGGAAGGGGAAGTACAGCTGTAAGATAATTATCTTAAAAATTGTTTAAATTAACGTACTTTAATTTCACATTTTTATGTGTATCTAGTAATTCTAAGACTTAAAAATTGCCTTCAGGCGCAGGTTCTATATAAGCAAACGTCATAGTAATGTAATCTAATGATACTGCACGCAATCGTTCGTATTGTTTTTAATATATTTATCCAAATTATTTTAATCAAGATATGCGTGGAACGCTTCAGTAAGAAGTTATTATGCAAGTTTTTTTATCTATGCACTTGATAATAATCATCTCATTAAATCTACACATTTGGATAACAAACCATCAATATACCCAACCTGGGAAAAAATCAAAGTAGAATGGAGCTATTTTCAACAAGGAAAAAGGAGCTATTTTCAACATTTTCCTATATCTACACAGATGGATCAAAAATAACCTCACTGGATGTGCAATAGATGTTTGTTTGGATACTATATTATTTGCTTTTTCCCAGTAGCAGTTATAAGAGTCCTAAATATGCCCCAGAAATAATAATGCGCGTCGGATTTGTTTTGGAAAAAAATCAAGATCCTGTTACAATTCCTGAGAAAAATGACGTTACTTCAAATCGTATGCATTTAATATTTGTTTATTTTTTTGCTTTTGTTTATTTTGTTATTGCAGTAATAAGTCTGCTATGTGCCCGAGAAATACAGCACAGAGGAAATGGAAAAAATGGAAGCACAGAACTAAAAGTCCCGATGAAAACAAGAAGTAAATTAAATAGTACGCATTTCATTTTAGTTTTTTTTGTTCGGATACTTTTTCTTGCTTTTTTTTAAAATAGCAATAATGAGAGTGGCAAAAATGCTTCGGAAATAAAAAAATGCGCGTCGTGTAAGTTAAATTGTATACAAAAACACAAATTTAAATCAAAAATGTTTGAATTTGTTTCTGTATTGAATTTATTACTAATTCACAATTTCTTTTAAATACCAATCCAGAAATTATCGAGACTTAAAACTTGGTCTAACAGCTGCATATGTTGAAAATAATTTAAATAGCACGTATATCTACAGTCTGTTTGAATACTTTCGCAGTGATTTACAATGAACAGCAAAAATATAAATAACTATACACAACATGATTGTGAAATTTAAGTTTGCAACAGGCAATTGTCTGTTTACAAACCAAGTCCTAGGACACGTTGTTTCCTTAGAAATTGAGTGCATTCATTGCTTCATTCTCCTATAATAGATTTTCATTTGACCAACTGTAAATTTACCAATGCTCATTACAGTCGATTGCAAGATGACAATTTACACTTAAGAATCGCCTGGGAGGGTTCCTGTCATTCTAACACAAGGACAAATGTGCGGCATATGATTAGCAAAGAAATCGTTCCCATAGACGGACTACTACTATTACACCACTGTGCCTAGAGCCGAGTTGCCCCCGTACAGTTTGGGAAGGATGTGGGCGAGAAGTCCGATTGACGCTCTACGGTCTTCCGAGACCGATACCTACAGCTTGAAGTGGATTACGAACCATTGCAAACATCCGTGGCACATCCAGGATTCGAACCCGATACCTGTGGTATCGAGTGCCAGAACGCTAGGGCATTCTGCCGTCAGTCCCGGACCCATAGAGGCTAAACTGTAGAATTCATTGGACTGTATTTAAAGTAAAATGAAATGTAGAAAATAAATCTTCGCGATATTCAAACTGCAGATTGGTGCCAAGACATACGCCAGAGGGGTTTACGATCATTATCGTAAACGCTTATAATGGGATTTCATCGCCTCCGAAATGGCCGACATAAAACCCGAAACTATCAGAAGGGTAAGAATGGGCAGACCTCCGAGCATTTTGTGGCTATGTATAGTTTTATTAATATAAATGTCATATCTACAAATAATAATCTAGATATCTTAAATTAAATATGCGAGGTAATGCAAACAGTCCGCTGAAATCTTACACCACCTCACATACATACTAGTGATTATTTAAATAGATCCAAATACATTGAAGCTAGTAACAATTTAAGGACGCTATTTTCTGATATGTGTATTACAAAATGCGCTCAAAATACACAATCCAGTCACATTAATGTGACCACCTACTTTCGCCGTCAACGTGAAATAACCAATCGCAGAGAAAGTGGCAGCACATTGCAGATAGCTCATTGCACAATGCGTTCAAATATTAGAATTGTTACGAAAAAGAAACCGACTCATTCTGCAAGTTTGCTTTACATTCAAAATTTAGTTTTCCGGACGACAGGACATTTTGCATTTCAATGTTCTTCACACTAAGAAAACAAGAATGGCTTGGATGACAGGCCATGTTTTTGCTGTGGTAAATAAATATTGGGGTTAAATTTGTTATTCGTGACTGCAGTAACGTAGTAATATTTTAGACGTCTTGTACGCGGGGTTCAATTTCTTACACTAGACAAAATTAATTTTATTACATTTAGTTGTAATACTAGATCGCTGAAAATAGAAAATCGAGTTATTCGGAAATTCAATTTGGCACTTCGAAAATATGCGAATCTGATGGTGGCAATTAATCATGAAACACCGAAAAACATTCGTATAACCGATTTTTCGAAAATTGGGAGATATCCTACTTTGCAATCCTAAATATGCAGCACATGTATATCGGGATTGAAACAAAAAAGGTGGCTTTTAGTTCGAGATTTCCAAATACCACTAAATGAAAGGTATTCTATTCATTTCCGAGCTTTAAGGTATACTACTTGAAATTGTAAGCAATGACAAAACATCTCTAATTTTATGTGAAGGATTAAAGTTTATTTTAAGCCGTCGTATTTCATTGATTTGCTTACTTTTAAATAAACCATATTTGTTTATGCTTATTTCATAATCAACCCACATACCTCCAGTTCGAAACCTAAAAGCTTTATTTTATATTAGAAACATTTTATAGATCATATTCCATCCTCATTCTAGTACTATTTAAAAAGCGATAAATGCAATGAAATGTCTGAGAACCATTCAAACACCAATGCTTCTTTTATAGACGGATGTTTTCAAGCAATAGATTTGCAAGATTAAATTTAGAGTCAAATGCAATATGACAGCTGAAACCAAGTTTTCACCTTTATCCTGTTTATTCGATCATCTACACCTTCCTAATTCTCGTTTCCTGATACAACAAGCATGCAAGGTTAAAATAGAGTCGTTGTGATCAGAATGTCTGAATTAGTCTAAAACAAGATGAAAATCTTCATAACCATCTCGTGTTGCCTTACCCATCCATTCTTCACCAACGAATACTCTAAGCAATAAACAGTCGTGCTATTTACTTATTTTTATTTTTTGTTGTTATGGCCATTTAAAATTCTTAGTTATTGAACATTGGTATGCTCCCATGTCTGTATACGTCAAGCAAAGTATAATCACACAAGATAAAAATTGTAATCCTTTCAGGAATTGCCATTTAAAAATTTATTTTATTATTTAGCGTTATTATTATACTTTATTTTTCCTAATTAAATTTCTTGGGTCGCAAAAAGTGCTCCATTTATACAAACGAAGCTTTGTTGCAGCGAGAAGAGGCTGACATCATGCAAAAATAATAAACATCGTAATTGCTGAGCCAATTTTCACTGAAAAAAATATTTTATTCGTAACAGGGACGCCCTTTTTCCACAGACGATTCAACACGTTTCTCCCATCACCCCTATTACATGCTTAGTCGAATGGAATGGGTTCTTCCAGTGGTTACCCGTTTTGCAACGTTGAATACACCCCCTATAATCCCCTCTATAGCGTACATTGCGATAAGGGAGGGCCCTTATCGCAATGTTTCGGCACGTGCATCCGGTTGTAGTTATACAGCATTTTGCAAGAGCTGCCTGAGACCTCGCCTCCCTTTCAGGGTTACAGTTTCCAGCAGTAGTACACATGGAATCATGCCTACAATGCATATCCATATTACAGAGAAGACTGATGGAACTAACGTGCGAGACAGTTTCACTTGGTTTGCTGAATTTTTTTTTTTGAAGTTGTTTTATGTTTGAGCAAGCCAATTTTTAATAAGGATATGGACGTAACAGCAGACAATTCGTTTCTTCCACGGAACTTGCAACACGATTGGTAGAAAATGGACCGTCATGCATTGGAACTGTTAGAAGTCAAAATGACGGAAGATTTTCTTCCATGCAAGTTCAGAAAAGATGGATTTACAAAGGATGATCTTCATTTTGTATGTTCGAAAGAAACGGAAAACTGAGGTTCTCGTGTCATCTATGCATCATTCTGTAGAAACATTCTCAGAATTTATAACTATTTCGGAACACAGCTTCAATATTAAATTAATAGCCGATGCAAAAATACATAGATTGGAACAAAACCTTTTTCAAATTACGCTGAAGCCAAACAATAACCAGATTTTTGCAGATTTTCCAGATTTGTAGCTTAAAAACATGAGACCTCTAAACGGTAAGTAGTTGAGCAATTTGAAACATTTAGGGAATGTGTTGATTACATTTTAATACTTCGAAATTATCATAATCTGACAAAATATTTCATTAAAATTTTAACAATTTCAAAAACCTCGGGCTGAATTAATGGCATTAAGACCCAAAACTACTTCAGATCGATAAATTTACTGCCGAAGATATGAACATAGACCATCTGATGCCAAATGCAGGCCAGCACTTTAATCTGGATCTTTTATTGCTATGCGAAAAAATACAGTTCTTTTTCAAGTAAAAAATTTGATTCAGAAGTTAGATATCGGCGTTTTAGAAAGACGAGGGAGGGGAGATTCTCTGACATGTATTTTGAAAATATTGAAATTCTGTCAAAGAATGCATTGAATGGGTTTGAAATACAAGATCGTACATGAAAAAATATCGGGCTTTAGCAAGATGGATTCTTATAAATTCAGGACCGTTTTGCTGATATTATAGAAGCCTTTGGGATTATTGTGCGCACTGAAAACCCTGCTAACTCAATTCTACTACGACTTCGGTGAGATATACATGTTGTAAAGCCATTCGGTGAAAAACACCGAAGTACTACGCAGGAGTTACGAGCCACTTTTACCGGAAAATCAACGATCTCTTGATTTCCGGTAAATGCATACAAATAGACGGAACAATACAAGTTTCGATACGAAGATCACCAGACTTCAGGCTCTTGGCAATTTTAAGGTCGCTGCCTATAGGCTACCAACCTTTCTGTATTTTAAATGGTGAAGTGATATAATCCCATTTCTATTCGGGATACAGCATTTAGGTTTATAACAAAATTGAGAACTGTTGAGTAGGCTTGTTTGATAGTGAATCAAGACATTCGTCAAAGCATGAATTTAGAATAGTCATGGAAAGAATTACTCCGATCCTAGATTAATCACCGCCTAGGATCCCAGCTTAGTAGTAAACAGGATCTATACAGCCAGTATACTAGAAATTCCAGATTGAATTGCCAGCCGATTGATAGATTCGAAAGAATAGATGTAGATGGACGGTACAAGAAGTGGGAGCCATAGTGTTAGTGATTCCTATGGGGCAGCACAACAAGGCAGAGCGCAATCCCTGGGATCTTGTTTCTCTACAACAAAGATTGTCTTCCAAGTCAAACATGCTAGTCAGAGCTGGCATTTTTAGTGAAACCCATGAACCATCTCCGAAGAATCGATGAAAATCATAACTTGCTCTAAGGGCAAATTTATCAAAATAAATTTAAGTGCGTTTCTGAATGAAAAGCATAGATTTTGCTCATTTTTCCCCAGTGAATATAATTAGTCTTAACGAGCATGTGGCTTAGATTTTGGACGTAAAAAACCGATTAAAAATGAAGACACATATCACTGCGCCGCCCAGTGGTGGGATACTTTTATACGCTAGGCAAAATTAGAAGGATTCAGCAAGGAAATATGCAAATGTCCGCAAGGGTGAGAGAAGAGAAAGACGGGATAGTATAAAAGCTATGGCCAGGGAATCGGGAATTCGTAGGAAATCTACAGATTCAGAGTGTTGAAAGCACGTGGACGACACGTCATTCACGAGTTCCCATTTGTTGGATAGGCAAGAACGTCTTTCGATTTTCGGTTTTCGCAATGCTTTAAAAAGGTAAAATTACTTGTTGCCGATCCAGTAAAATAAATACAAAACATTCATGTGTGCTTTCGATAAGCCCTTTAAATTATATGTTTGACACCCCGACACACGTTTTTCAATCTGTTTTCTCTCGAGTTCTATTCCACGAAACACATTTTTGGCTGAACAGTACGACAGATTGAAAGTCGGGCTTAGGACTTCAGAACGAAACATTCAGCCTAATGGTCAAGGGATTAGCACCCTGGCCTCTGGCACCACAGGCATCGGGTTAAACGTCCGTGCCTTTGCTTGATCGAAAGATTTCGATTTAGAACTACTAACAAACTGTAGATCCTTGTTTAAGTTACCCTATTGTGCTAAAATTAACCTAGAGGGACAAACCGAATCTGAATGAAACAATTCCACAGCTGATTTTACAGAACCATTATTTTTCCAGCAATCTTGTAGATTTGAAAAATTTACCACAATTTCTTATAGCTGCTGAATATAGCTGCTTCCGCATATCTTCAGTATTTAAAGAACATTGTCACCCATTGAGATTTCAAAAGAGTTCAAGTAAGTCGATACAGAAAACTAACATGTATTAGAATTTAAGTCGCGAAACGAGTTTTATTTACTCAGATAAAAAAAAAGCCTCCAGATTGAAAAAAAAGAAAAGCCCAATAGTTTCCAAAAAACTCTTAACGTAATAAATTATGCACCAAGATATTTATTAGACTGAAATTAAATGCACAATGCTTTTCAAACCTTGATTACAGTTTAAATTAAAACGCTTGAAAGTTTTATTGCAAAACACGCAGCGTAACAGCGTGTTTCCGAAACTTCTGGCTTACAGGTGAAAAAGCAACCAGAAAACACCCCTTTCAGAAACCATAAGCGAATGTATGGCCCCATTACACAAAGTAGAAGGCAGAGAAGCATTGGTGTCTGAAAGGACATCGAGCATTGGAGACTTCAAACATATTTCTCATTTAATGGGCTTTATCTTGACTGGTGGCACGGAGATGTAGAAACGGAAAATCCGGCAAGAAAAAATATGTGTAGCAGATGCGTCGGTGCGTCCTATCCTACAGGAAGACAATCCCTGTCCATCGACGATATTTAATTCACAGCAGCTGCGCGATTGATTGGTTGGAGTTTTATGCCACAAGTGCCAGATTTGGAGGAGCTGCGCGAATCTGGAATTTTATTTCGTGTGAAAAAGGAGAAAGACCCATAAGTTATAATTCCGACAGATTTGCAGACGTGATTTAGCAGGCGAGTTTCCATTCGGCGGCAGACAGCATAAGGGATGAGTACACATTTGCATGTTTCATTTTTATTTTGCTCTTCCTTTGAACTTTATTTCTGCGAGCAATCAACCTTCATTTTAAGGACACAGTAATCTGTTAAATGACGGGAGGGAATTTGACAAGATTTATGAATATATAAAAGGAAATTTGATTATCTAAAATGGGTCTTGTGCCCACTAGCATTAATGTTGTCTAAAATTTTTAATTTACTTTCCGAGTTCAATGTGTAAAGCTCTTTATTGTGTTTTAACTATCATGTAATAATCAGTGTCTGCGTTAGGTAATGTGCTAGAGCTAATTATGCTCAGACAAACCTCAAGACCTTTTTATATTTTTATGTTTTTATTTTGCTTAATTGATTCATTTTATGCATGTAAGCATGCTAATTTCCTTTAATATTATTTTATTTTCTTAAAATCTTTTGTTTTTAATTTTAACCTTTAATTTTTTTTTTTTGGGGCATCGTCAACGGACTTCTAATTGTACCGATAGCTTTTGCTTTTTCGATCTCTTGCTTTAATTGTTCAAGCAAGAGATGTTTTTTTCCTAAATTTCAATAGTTTTAATCTTTTATTTATTAATATTCTATAATTCAAGCAACTTCATTTTGTGCAGATTTTCTAACTAAATTAAGACGTGGAGGTATCGTGGTTCTTAAAACCACAAAGGAACTCCGTAACCGGTACGCCCGTTGCCCCAGCTAATTATGCTATCCGAGATAAAACTCATGATTTAATTTTTTTTAATTGTAATGATTGTGTCAAGTGTATTGCAAGCAAATGAAATTTCATGGCAAGGATGGGGCCCCTAGCTAGAATGATAATGGAAAGATATATTGTCAATGGTTTTAATCTATAAAGAACAATCTGTGATTGAACAATCAAGGTTTTTTTCTCTTGGTTAACCAATTTCTAAATATATATAATGCTTATATTTTGATATGCCCGCTATTTATTCCTATATACATAGCACCCACCCCGTTATTGTCGTTTGGGCAGATTTTGTTTGAACACAACGCAATTGTTTTCCAGATATTGTCAGATTTTTTGTTCGAGTTTAGAGGTGGAATATTGTTTGTAAATTTTTCGTATATCCCTGGCATCAGTCAACACGCGGGTGTCGAGTTTAAATTTTGTCCTGACAATAAGAAAAAATTCTAGATAGCAACACAACAGAAGTATATTCATCAGTAGGTGTGGTAGATGATTCGACTAATTTAAAAATTGTTAACAATATATTGAGCTGCGCATTTCTTGTACTGAATATCCACACAAGTCCCAATGTGTCCCAGAGCACGCGTATTTGTCATACATTCCCATAGACACAACGCAACTTTGTAATGAAGGCTATCAAGAGCGAGTAGTACCCCACTGACCCAACACAACGAGATCTCCCGCTCAAAGAAACACGTCACTCCCAAATATCCGACGCCGAACAGTTATTTGCTTGGGCCAAAGGAAAAATGTGCGACGAAAAGGTTAAAAGAATGATTTTAAAAAACGCCGAATCTCGATACCTGTAATTTAAGAATGTGCTTCATGTTCATTTGGGTTTTATTGACACCAGGGCCCATTTTGGCCAAGCTGCGTCAAATAATGCGATATCTTGTAAAAGTGTAAGTAAACAGATTAGTATATAAGGCAAGTACTTTTAAATTTCGCCATAATTAGCTGATAATAGGTTTATATACTTCCAAAAAAAATTTATTCCATATTAAATATATAATTAACGGAGGAAACAAAATTTATCTATCGGGTGTATAAACAAGTTATTCCATTTAACTTAACTAAACTATACTATACTATACTATACTATACTATATAATCTTGCAAATTATCAAAAATAAAAAGGTTTTTTTAATGTATATGCTAATTTAGTATTTTAATTATATTAATTTATTTCATTTTGAATATACATTATAACATGCATTTAAGAATTGTCTTAAATTAACGGTTTTTTTTTTTTTTTTGACAGTGCGTTTTATCACACTTATATAGATCAATTCATTTTCCAAAAGGTATGGACACTAAGTTGAAATGGCATGCGTGCAATCGGGCCAATAGAATAAATAATATTTAAGTGATTTTTTTCTTAGGTTTGTGATAAAATCCTTTTCTCAATAACTTTTCGTCCTTTGACAGTTGGAAAAAACCTACCAATGATAGAAATTTCACGATGGATAATTTGTTATGATATTACAGTGGACCAATAGTGGTTTCACACACCTGTCAAAGATTTGTCTACTGAATTATCAAATACTGTTCTCCACAATTCTGAAAAGTGTACAAAGCGAAAAAGGCATGCTGAAGAAGTGGATGCAATTCGTACTACACTTCAAGAAATCCGCAACGGTTTTAAAATTCTGAAAGACACGCATAATATGCGGCAAGGAAAAATCATTCACACAGCATCCTTTGTTGGAGGTGCATATAGTAATTCCACAGCTTTCTATTATTGATTAATTACTTTACTTCTTCGTAAGGAGAAGGCCGGAGATGTGTTGTATGTGGAGTAGGAGGTTAATTACTATATTGCAGCTCCAGCACATATTTAACGGATATTGTGAAGTCTGTATTGTCTATGATACCTGAAGGATATTATGGAAAGATTTTAGAAGATGATTGAAAATGTTTATGTAAACCAGATACAGATGAAAACGTATTATAAGAAATATAATAGAAACTAAAGGTAAAGATATCCAACAGGATAACATTTTGGAAACCTTGGTTCCAGGAAATTTCTCCACATGATACATTGAGATTCTGCTAAACTGAGCAACTTAAATCTTCCATTGAAGAAGTAAATTAGTCTTCCAATTTTCCTGAAAAATTGTTGAAATGAGTATGTGGAGCAGAGGGGATATAATGTGGGCTAAAATAAATGTTTGGTGGCCTGGTATGGTTGATACAGAAATATAAGACAATACGTTCCGGACAATCAATATATCCGTCTTTTTGCAAGAAAGATTCGTAAAATTTCAGTACTGTTTTTGTTGACAAGTTTAATATAAGCCTTTTTTATGATTAATGGCGTAATGATAAACCTTGTTAATTCAATTCTGCTACGACTTCAGCAAGGAATACATGTTTCTCTGAATCGCATATACAATGAATTACTGCTAAGGAGATGTTATGAGCCTACTTTTTTTACCGGAAAAATCAAGAGATCAGTATATTTTTATGCATTAACTAAGTAATAGTACAAGTTTCAATACGAATATTATCAGACTTCAGGCTCTTGATACCTTGAGCCTAGCAGCTTTTCCGTATTTTAAATGATATAGTATTGAAGTTCTGTATTTTAAATTTTTTGTTAGAAGCAGATATGATCGGGCATCCAAATTGGCCACATTTCTATTCATGATATAACACGTAGGTTGTTAATAAAATCGAGAACAGACAAGAAGGCTTGTTTGATGGCGAATCAAAGTTTTCGACGGAGCATGAATTTTTAGAAAGAAAAGTCAAGGAATGAAAGAATTATTCGGGTCCAAGAACACATCACCCACTGGGATTGGTTGGTTGGTGTTTGATGGCACAAGGGCCAGATTTGACCATGCCGCGCCAAACAAAAGGTGCTTTTTAAGATTCGGAAGAGGTTAAAAATACAATAATTTTCATAAGTATAAATACGTAAAAACGAAATTTAGAAATGGTCAAAATACTAAAAAGTCAATTAAAAGATCGAAGCGAGAAGTGAAGTAAAATCATGAATAAAGCAGTAAAACGTCTTCAAGATAAAATTGATTAAAAGTAACAAGAGACGTATCAAAAAATTCAAAATTTCAAATAAAAGCATATTGTATAAAATCGATCAGTCCATGACCAAGTCTACCACATATTCTAAATATTCATGAGAAATATCTGCTGATATAGAGGGTGAGTCTGTGTCGGAAACAGATATTGGTTCAGATGGTTCGAGAGATTTTTTCCTATGGAACACATAACTTATGTTTTTGAATGTAATTTGTCGAGGTGTTTTGATTGTTTGATTAAATGATCTTTCGGTTTTTGTTTATCTAGCGTTTTTGGTTTCTGAAGGTAAATGGACACCCTACAAGAGAAAAAGCAAATCCATGCTTAGTAGTAAACAGGATCTATACAGCCAGATCCACTCAAGGAAAGCATCCACCCTTAGCGAGATGACCAGAAAGTGGCTCATCACTTGAATCCAAAGAATTTCCAGATTCGGAATTGTCAGATTATGACAGGTAGATGTAGATGGCAGTACATGAAGCGGATGTCATAGCGATGAATTGCCGAATTTTAAACAAATTTATTAGCAAATTTTCCAAATAAAAATTACTCTTATATTTATGCCTTCTACAATGAAATATCTGGTACATTTTCTCAGAACGGTAAATCGACTGTAAATACCAAGTCAAAATACACATCGTGAAAAAATTTGATGAATGAAAGCCTTGAAGGATCTTAATTTACATGAATATAAATGCCAATTCGTCTTTGTACGAAGGAAGCATGCTACACATTTACGTAAACTAAAGAGCATGTTAGTAACCAAACATGCTCAAAAGAAACGAATATAGCCATTTACAAGAGCAAATGGCATTGAATTTGTGGAGAGTCATCGTTTAAAATCAAGTAAGGCTTACAGCAGGATATAGATAGTAGCTAGTTGAAGTAACTGATCCAGATGTTACTACAGCTAAACGCATGACTATAAAACACGACATCAATTGTAAATATACTATTTGAAGTTCTGGTTTCATTATTCCGAAAACTATTAAAGTCGGATACCTTGATTCTCTTATTAGACACGAATTCCCAACACCTCCACTGTTATCTGTCAAAAGCAAACATTCTAAAAGTGCTTGCCAACGAACACGCACTGCGCTACTCCTGTTCCCTCTTATACAGAGTGGTGCATATTGATTGGGACTGATTAATTGTCAGCACAATGGAACGGGAAACGAGCAGAACAGAAACGGGCAATTCAACAACTTATCCTCAGCAACATTCAGAAGAGAACTCTGGAAATAAATATTAAATGCAATTTAACCGATTCTGTAGCATGAAAATACGCTGTTTTGAATACATATACTCAAATACACAACCTGCCTACATTCCATGCATTAGTTAAACACACTTTGTTTCCGTAATGTCAGAAAGCAGTACACAAATTTCAATTTTGGAAAGAGCAAATTATTCCTATTCTCACAGTCCTAAAACTCATTATATCTACACAAAACTACCGTCTCCGGTACATCTGTCGGTTTCATATTAATTCCGTCTACATCAACCTATGTTGTTTCCATGATTGGTAGTACTAAAAACTACCCATTAAATCCATACCAAATATAAAAGTTCCTTTTAACCAAAAAAAGCCTTTAGAAGACAATTTAATCGGGAAAACAAACTCATAAAATGACAACTCGATACAGTAGTTAATAAATGATTCAGTAAATCACCTCCATTAGACAGGATCTATACAAACGAATGTACGAATAATGTAGTCGAATACGATGAACGAAATGATTTCCGACAGTCTTGTTTAAAATAATTTAGTTAAATACATTAATTGTTAGTGCTTTGGGTTAAACCTACTCTCACGAATCTGTTTTTTAGAAAATAAAAATTCACCAAATACAAAACACGCTCAAACATAACGGGCGCGACACCCATTACGATGTGCAAATACCCAAATTAAGAACGATTTGGAGGCGGATCGGTGGCCGATAGAGCACCAGCATGTCTGAGGCAGGCTTTCGACCAAAGCACGCGCCAGCTGGCGTAAGTGGAACACGAATGATGGCAATATGCATGATCCAGATGCTATTGCGCAAATTTGGTAAACTTCACATCTGAAAGAATTTTAGTTATTTACTATTTACTTTATATTTTACCTAACCTTACCTATATTTTACCTTTTAATTTTTATCTAACCAATTTATATTTTTACCCTTAAAAATATACTGTATCGTTTTTTATCGATTTTTAGCTGATAATCTTCATTACCTTATTTATTAACAAGACTAAGGTTAACAAAACAGACAACAATTGTTGCTCTTCATAGTGTGCAAAATTTTGCAAGACTTGCTATGACCTTGAAGGTTTATATCCGATATTAAAATACAGAGCTTTTAACTTGATAGTCTCTAGTATTTATCGATGAATATTAAAAAGAATGTTGTGCTTCAGAATTTTACTAATAACGATGCATAAATACCCAACTTGAGATCGATTTGTAAAAGCTTAATGAAAGAATGGAGAAACAAATATCGCAGTAGTCAAATAAATACATTTTAATGATTTCATTTCGTTTATATTTATAAATTTTTTATAGTTCATTTGTGTTATATACTTCTTAACAAGTTGCTTTTAGTATCATTTTTATATTATCTATGTTGACATGCAATAATAATAGTAAAGCATAGTAATAACTCATTATGCTTCATTTTTCACTTCAAAAATGTATATATCTCCATGTTAGATTTAGACCCACTATAATTTTATATGTGGCCCACGGAGTTGGTTGGGTTGGCCACATTTGGGTTGGCCACCCTGGTCTACCCAAATGATCTTGCGGGCCACAGCGATCTCTTTATTATCGTACGGATCATTGCGTAAAAGAATATTAAATTTACTGCAGGTTTCTTTTTATTCGCATAAATTTTGGTTTAGCTAACAATGTCGCCTTTTTGGTCGCTTGATTTTATTCACTAGATTTTATTTTGAATAACAGTGCTAGTGCTCCAACCCATGTATTTGACCAGTGGTCCAGGAAAGACTGTCTAACTAATGACTTCTAATGAAGACCCCGGGAGGCAATACAATTTAAATCTTAATAGCGCATCTTTTATATTCTAGTAATTGTTTGCTATAAATGTGGCAATTTAAATTTATTTTGTCAACTAAGGTTCCTGTAATTATTTATCGGAACAATTCAAACCGTTTATTAAGTTTAAATACTTATTAGTTAAAATGAAATTAGAGTTGTATATTAACTGTAGGTATACGAATTTTATTAACCGCTATATTTGATGCGCTATATGAACAACTTTTTAAAATTTTATTTAAGGTTAAAAACGAAATTAATATACGTTATAAGCTAAGTAACAAATTGCATATTTTAAAAATTACTACTACTTTGTAGAAAAACTAGAAAAGCACTCGAAAATAAAGAATTTTATAGATATACAGACTTGGAAAGAGGTAGATTCAGATCAAAATGTCAGATTATAAAAATTCATTAACTGTTTAATGCATAATATCCGCCATTAAAGTAGATGATATCGAAAAAAAAATTTCGTATTGTCAACATACGAGGTGGGTCCATTTTCGATTTGAATGTTTTTAACTAAATAATTTTTAAATATTCATTCATTTTGAGTGCAGAATATCTTGCAATGCCGTATTTATTAAAGCAAGCTTTCTTTTTCAATATCTAGAAATGAGTGGGTTGATCCCATTTCGATTCTATAAGCATTCATGTTTTTCTTTGATGAAGATCTGCATTTTAAGAGGAATTTTTATCCTAAGAACCTTAATTTTGCCTTAATTTTAAATTATTTTGGTTTTGATAGAACGAATAATATTAAGCTTGCTTTTAAATCCTATTAATAGATTTCTTCATTTTAATTTTTAATTGTTTTATATTCTATTTATTTGTCTCGAAATTAATAGCGTTTTATCTTTATTTTCAGAGGAGAAATAAAAGAAAGATTTTTGTTGCCGGTGGGAGTTTTCACGGTTTCCTTTCTTACCAAGCTCAAATGCGGGGGAATGTTATACTTAAGACCTACCGGGAAGGCAATAGAAATTTATTTATGCATTTTAAAATTACCATGTCCCTCTCTCATAACTTTATCATACAGAATCTTAATTGCGCTTTTTAATGTTCTAATTGTTTGCGACAAATGTAACAATTTAAATTTATTTCGTCAATTACTGTTCATAAATGGCTTATAAAGTTTCCCAATAGTTACCTGAAGTTTAAAAATAGACTTTGATAATTACTTACTAGGCTAATTTATTAATTTCATTTAACTATGTACATGGATTTTTATTAAATGTTGAATTTGAGAAGTATATGAACAAATTTTAAAATGCCAATTTCATTTCTTTTTTAACTGAAAAATAAACTGAACAAGAAATTCGCACAATATGTTACAATTAAAAACACTCGCACTGCAGAATTAGTAACGCACTCTTTGAAAGCACTTAAAAATAAGGATAACTTTTACAGATATAGGCGTAGAAAAAAGGTAAATATCATTAAATTTATAAATTATTAATTTCTCTAATGCAAAATTTCATTGCCATCCCTATTGGCAACCTTATATATTTATCAACGTGTACGTGGGTCAATCTCAATTTCAAAGCAAGTATTTTTTTTTATAATTAAATAATTTTTAAATACGCATTTATTTTGAATGCAGTATCTCGTATTGCCATCTTTATTAAAACCAATATTTGTTTTACAGATATCTAAATACAAGTGGGTTAATCCCAACTTAAATACAAGTACTTCTTAATTAAATAAAATACTCGTTAGATATTTTTCCTTTTAAAAATATTTTAATGTCCTCTTCATTAACAATCAACTTTATAGAAGACTATATACAAAATCCAATGTAAATGCAGCTTTTTAATAAATTTTATTAAAAACCATATTAGTAAGACATTTTCAATTAAATGTCAATAAATTATGATTAATAAATTTTAAGGCAACATAATTAATTTTACACTTAACTTTGATTATATTTATAATTCTCACTAAAATATTTCTATAGTTTTGAGTAAAATTTTTAAAACAAAATTCATATAAAGATCCGGATTTTTATTTTTGAGGTGCATATTGTTTCTGCGATTTCATTCTTTACTCCATGTGAACATTTTTAAAAATCTTTCACAAGAAAATAAAAAGGAAGAAATCGATTTGAATAGTACTTAATGTCCGTTTTTTGTTTGAATACTTTGTTATTCTTCGCTCTTTCGTCCAGTTTTTTTTTTCAATCTTTTTACAGCAAAACGAAACACGGGATAGCAATAGAATTCCTGAGAAAAATGAAGAAATTAATTTAATAGTAAGTATTTATTATTTCTTTGCAGACTTTGTATTTATTCAATTTTTCTGAAACTAATTGCTTATATGAAACCATTTTTTTTTATATCAAATTCATTTTAATCTTGCACATGAAAAAGAATGAAAATGGCGGAGGATAAAGAAAATAAAGATTCTGAAAAAAAATTACAAATTTTAATAGCGTTTTGATTAACGTAAGCATTTTATAGAAAATGACGGATATGTCATGATTCGTATATTCACTCCATAAATTGAATGTTAATGTTTAATAACAACGAATTTTCAAATATTATCTATGTTTATATCTTGTAACATCTTCATTAATAACAAAGCTTTTTGTTATATAAATTTCCAAATATAAATGAGCCCTTCTAAATGTAAATTCAAAGATTTGGTTATTTAAATATTTTAAGTCATTAAACGTTAGTCCTCAATTGATTAATCTTGACATCTTGTTCGAAAGGAGGGTTTATCGAACGGTTCATTTACATCTTCGTTATTTTATAAATAAAGATCGTAATATTTTTAGCATTTGCAAAACGCTTTTATGATGGAGTACGAAAAATCGAAGTTTCTTTACTTTTAAATTTTAGTTTTAATAGAAGTTTAATTGTAATGCTAAATTGGTTTTGTTTTAAAGCCTGCCTACATTAGAGGAATTCAATTTTAGATCGGGGTTTTTTTTTTTTATTTGTCCCATTAATAGCACGTTTTTATTTTCAGAGGAGAAAAACTGATGTCGTTTATTTCCCCTGATGATAGTTTCCCGGTTCTCTCATTAGCGTGAATACGAGGCATAAAAATAATCCTGAGAATAGCTTGTAGTCCTTAAGCCAGGATTTACGAAGTATTGAAAAAACAAAAACAATTTAAATAGCACATATTCAGCTCTATATCGTTCAGTACTTCTATTGCAGTAATATAATTTACAATAAATAGAAATATACAAATAACTGTAATTGAATTATCCACAACATAATTGAAATTAAGGTTTTTATCTTCAAATAGAAAGCGTCTCCGTTTTCCGACTAAATCCTTGGCACACGTTGTTTCCTTAGATGTTCGAGTAAAGTCATTGCTTCATTCTCCCATAATCGAGAATGATTGAACTAACCGTAAATTCAACAACATTCCCTCCAGTCGATTACATCATCAGACAATTTACATGAAACAATCGCATGGGAGGAGATCCGGTCACGTGCCAAATAGCACGACGGAAATCTCAACCATAGGATTAACAAATAAATTCCCACAGATGGACTGAACTGTAGGATCTATTGGACTTTGTATTTGAAGGAAACCTAAATACACATCTTCGAATATTACAAGCAGCAGAGAGATTTGCGATCCTTATCGTATAAATGTTCAATTGGAGCTTATGCTTCGAAATGACATATATAAACCTCCAACTCTCAAAAAGGGATGGAACCGACAGAACTTCGAGCACTCTAGATATCAAATGTTGAAATATCTACGTTTTGTAGACATAGATTAAATATACAAGGTAATGCAAACAATCACCTGAACAGCCTGTTTTAATTCTCAACATCGCAATGTTACACTACACATACATAGTTTAGATCGGTTCTATATAACCAGAAGCATTGAAGCTAGAAACCATTTGAGAATGCCATTTTCCGATATGTATATTACAAAAATACGCTCAGCACATCATAATTGTTAGTAAAAGAAACCGACATTTGCGATACATCCCAAATTAAGTTTCCTGACGATACGACACTGCATTTGAGTTCTATACAGCGAGAAACAAGGATGGCTTGGATGAGAAATGCCATGTTTCTGCTGTAGTTAGGAGTAGTAGGATAAAATTGAGATTTTTATAATTTTATATAGAATGTAATATTTATATGTCCTGTGCAGGAGATTCAATTTCTTGCAATAGCTAAATATAATTTTATTACATTGAGTTAATTAATAGACTACGGAGAATTAAAAATTGAGTTGTCCAAGAAGGAATTTGCCACCATCGGATTCGCATATTTCCAGGAGTGCCAATTAGATGTGAAAATGTTTGTTTCACAGCTGATTTTTTTTACGAAAATTTTGGAATCCTAATCATACAGCACACGTCCATCAGAGTTTAATGAAATTGGCAGCTGTTAGCTCGCGACTATTTAATGCTACTAAGTGAAAGGAAATCTATTTCTGAACTTTGGGGATTACTGCTTTGAAATTCAGTAAATGACAAACCATCTCGAGCTAATTTTATGTAAAGGATTTAAATTTTTAATACATAATTGTTGTGTGGTTTGACAATAGAATTACGCAACATAACCGCTAAATCCCCGAAGTGCGCCTAAAACCTCGAGTTTCCTCCTTTAACCCGTTTATTCGATCATGTTTACTTCCCAAATTTCCTCGTTTCCCGACACTGCAAACATGCAAGGTTAAAATAGTCGTTGCGTGTGTGAATTTGCAATCCAAAGTTAAATTACGGAAAAATCTTCAGTTATCAACCCGTGTTATCTTGCACTCATCCATCCTTAGCCAATGTACTGCAATAAACATTGGCGCCCTCTGTCGAAAGAATGAGCCCTCTGCAGACAAAGACACGTCAGTTGCGACAACTCTTTGGTTACCCAATATTAAATAGTGGTAGAGTTCCAAACCTTGTGCAATCACCCAGAGGCATTTTCTGTAGCTTTACGTGGAAATAAAAAGGAACGTTCCATCCAAATCTTTTTCAGGCTACTATCCATTTTATGTAATCCGAAATTAAACCGAGGAAATGGATGTAAACCGACAATATTGCTATGGATGCAATTATGTGGATGCATGATATAGATAACAGATTCAATTGAATTTCAAACAAAATTTTCCATGAAATCTGCATTAATAACTGAAAAAGAATATTTTTGTTATAATGCAGATGGCAAACACTTAGACAGCTTGGTCTTGGATGCCTTAAGGCAAGCGCTGCACAGACGTTATTCACTTTGCATTACCCAGGGGACGCATGTAACTTGAAGATTAGTTACGAACGCGGAGTAACAATAAACATTGGCAACGCTCTACGATCCTATTAGGACCGGGACCTGCGATTTAAAGTGGATTCCGAACCACTACAAACACCCATGGCATCACCGGGGATCGAACCCGAAACCTGTGGTACCGAGAGCCAGAGCGCTAGCTACTCTGGCCATTCAGACCCCAAAAAGACGAATATTACATCGATTATATTATGCGTAGATACTTAAAAGCATATTCCATTCCTTAACTGTTAATTTAAAGCTTCAACAAAAACAGGGTGGTTTCTCATCTAGCTTTCTTACACAAGCGTCAATTGAAATCGACGATGACACCTTGGGCTTCACTGAACTGATTGAATTGCTCATTCTTGAGTTTAATGGATCTTCACTGAATTACAGTGGATCATTTGAGGAACGGGGATGATGTGAATAAAAGGGCTGGACTGTTTAACAAATGCTGTAACCCTGCATACAGCGAAGCAATCGTTAAGTCGTCGGCATAGATGCGGAAAATGCCTCATCCAATTACCCATTCGCATAAATGGAACAATGTCGCAATTGTCTCTATCTAGCGAAACGGCAGCCGATTGCCTGCCAAGCATTTGTTAATTCTGCCAAGATTAACTACAAATCGTCAGCGAGTACCATTTCTAATTATTGTTGAGAAAAATAAGTTTTACATCAAGTAGTAAATAACATGTCAGAAAAAAAAGAGGGGGCGAGATTATTAATTAGGCAACCCTGGCAAAAGCGTAAATAAAGACACTTATTTTGTTCTGTTCCAAGTTTTATATTCCGAAAATTTATTCGTAAAACTCGGCAATGCAATGAAAATTTAATATTCCACAAATTTCCCTAGACAAAAGGCATCCTTCGCAAGTTTAAAAAATGTGTAATTCAACCCCGTTTTTCTAATTTGGAGCTGTTTCCATTAGACTTCGATTTTTAATTTAAATTTTCTAATTAACTAAAGGCAAGAATGTCGATTTACCAAATCTCTCACAAATACAGATGTTTTGAAAAAGTCCCATTAACGAAAAAACAAATTATCTCGGGGTTCCTCATGCAGATTCTTTAAATTAACCACTTGCATACTTAGTATTATCACACCCAATAAGTAAACTCACACACAGTACACGTTTTTACTGATCAATTAGTGTTGTATGAAATAACCAATTGTATAATGTTTATCCATTGGCGTCATTAATGTTAGAATTGTTACAAACAGAAACGAACTCGCAGCAATTACGTTTGTAGTCTAGACGTATAACGCTAGTTAATCATACCAACAGACTGATCACCACTTCCAATTTATGGATACTGATGTATTGTAGAAATTCAAAATAAATACCATTTGAATGGTTCCAATACAATCCATTGATACACAGATAAAGAGTTTAATATAAAGAAGTCTCCATAAAAGCGAATAGCTTAATGTACATTTTCATAGAAAATCGACATATGCAGATTGCATTTTATTCAATCTTTACGTTGACTTTGCTGGCTCTTCACAAAAATGAATTTGACATTAGTTTCATTCTGTGAGTGTGTAGTTTCCTAATACAGTATTATATGCAGTTTATTTTAGAAGTAAAAGGTAAACCCTCAAGTTATTTAAAGATGCTTATTTCCAAATGTTACAGCAAAACGTTCGTTAGTCAAGCATTGCATACTTGTGCGAAACTTTCCGTTAACATACGAAAAGTAAAACAAAACAGTCATTAAGAGTCGAATGTTATTCACTAGTCGCCATTCTACATAGTGGGAAAAAAGGTTATTCCGCTTTCTTTAATACCTCGTTAAAAGAAAGATAATTTAACGATGTATAGTACAAATTAACAACATAATTGTATTAAGCCTCGCCTTTTGAATGCAAATACTACACCTTTATAGAAAATTCGTTATGAAAAACTATACGAGTTTATTACAAAACACAAATTCAGTGTTTTATTTGATTTCACAAATACTACTAAATGTATTAAGAAAGATTACAACATATAGAAGAGCCTATATTTACGAGTCGTAAATTCTCTTGCCACATCAGTCATCCCTCGATAATGAGTCAAAATGCATCGTCAGTGCTTTATTGCGGATTTTCCTCCCAGTCATGCTCAGTAAAATCTCTGTATACAGCCATAACCTAATACCCAATTTCTTTTATTGAAAATTGGCAAGCATGCCATCCAATACAATTACTTATCACCATGAAATAAATCCTTACTATAAAAACCAGCGAGAGAAATACTACTGCATTACATTAATTTGTCGAATCCGGATTTTTTTGCCTATAAAATTGATCACAAGCGAGGTGAGATAAAACCTTGGATAAGAGATTTAACAGACCTACACAGAAAGATTCTTTAAAAAAAAGCTACCATTTAACAAGCAATTTGAAAATTCGTGCTTTCTATATTGGAGTCTCTAATATTAGAAAAAAAAAAAAAAAAAGACTTACAGTTTGATGCAACTTTTTTTTTTTCGGAAATGTATATCATTTCTTGATTCTGGAAGGGCTCTAACAACACCATTCTTTTTCTCACATGTTCGATCAACAGCAATTACGAAGTAAGTAGAAAAACGTAGGAGTAAAATAAAATATTGACGAGTTTTTCGTTTGAAGTTTTAAATCTATCATAGAATGCAGAGTTTGATTTGAAAAAAACCCCTGATGGATTGATCGATGAAATTTAACAAGCTTTCATTAAAAAAGAATTTATAAACGAATGTTTATTACTATAATTGTATGAAGAAACAAATTCTGTAAACTACGCTTCAGTTGGTGTATTTATAGTAATTATTCTCTTCCGGTTTAGCCATAGTCTTGCTTTGACAGATTGCCAAAGTACCATCTGATGGATTTGCTTAATCTATAAATTAAACAGAAAATTATACATCAAAAGCCTAATCTTGTTGGAATATCAGATAGATCAAAAAATACGAAATGATTGTTAAATATCTATGCAAAGAACGACGAGATCATCAGGATCCATTTTTCGAAGTGATCCGAGGTTGGTAGAAATGCTGCACCCAACTGGAGTGATTGAGGCAGATTTCAAAAGAGAAGTGATCCGAGCATCGAAACTAAAATGTTAATTTTTAAAATATACTGTTTCAACTGAGTGAATTGTTTATAAATTTATTTGTCTTTTTCTTTGTGTGGCCTGGAAGCAACCTGTTGTGGCTATAAACTGCACTTTCACACTAAGAGAATCAAAATTCAAACTTGCACCACTTGATGGGAAAACTCCTTTTTTTGCTGGGTTTGGGCACAAAAGGATAAGGGATTCTTGAGTCGAACTAGTAGAAGAGTGGGAGTTAATCATGGTTTAGTGGTAACTTTGCATGATATTTAAATATGGAAAAGTAGTAGGTTGTGCTTGGGCTTATGCTTATGGTAGGGAAGGCTAAATCTGCTTCACGTGGGCTATTCTGTCAGCAAATAAACTCAGGACCAAATATTCAGCATTTGAAAACCACACTATTAAGAGGCTGGGAGATTTAAGAAACCAAATAGATGACCTGCTCCATTTGGTAAGGTGTTCAGCTAGTCTCAAATTCGACCACTGCAAACATCCATGGAACTGAGTGCCAGAACACTAGGCCACTGGCCATCAGGCCCCTGCTATTTTTATTTAAAAACAATAATTGAACTTAATGTAGAAAATTTAACATAGGCTTCGAAAAAAAGTATTTTGTTCTAGTAAAACTTATATGGTCCAACTTTCCTTAAAGTAATTATTATATCAATTTAATATGATATCACTCATCATCATCAGTGGCATAACAGTCTCATAGTGGACCAAAGTCGTCTACCTACTGGCAGATTTCGAGAAAGGAGATGTTTTCTTTTGCGGATCAGAGTTGTACGCCCAACACTCTTAGACCGGGACTCCACGATTTAAAGTGGATTCCGAACCACTCAAACCCGAAAACCTGTCGCACTGAGGGCTAATTATTCTGCCATCAGGCCCTCTAATATGATATACGTTAATATGTATTATACTTATTAAATATGTTCTTCAATTATACTTGAAAATTAAAGATTTTCTGAAGAACCTAAGCTCTCAAGTAAAAAACTCAAAACTTTGAGAAAACTCAAGTATTTTGCTATTCTGGTTAATATTTGGGAACATCAAAATTATTATGGATACAACATTGAAACTGAAGCAGCACTTATGCTTTTATTAATTCATGAGCGTAAAAATATTCACCCAATTACAATGCTGTCTACTGTGTACTCATTAGCATTCTTTTCATTTATTTTCTCACTTCTTGCTGTCTTAAATCTTTAATGATAAATTTTACTATTAGCTATGATTGGTGAACACGTTTTTAATCCAAAGCGTGTAAATGCAATATATCGACAAATGATATGGGAGGGGGTTGGTTTGGTTTGTCTATGGTCATTTCATGCACACTTTAGATGAATTAGACCGCGGCCTGCAGTTTAATATGGATTCCGGAACTACCAACAAACATACATGCCACCACCAGGATTCTGAACTCAGCTCGTAGTACCAAAAAGCCGCTGGCGGGAGGCCGGAAGGAAAGTGCCTCGAATTCACAAAATTGCAAAGACCTCAGAAATGGTGAGAGTGAGACACAGCTCGCAGAATCACGATAAAAATATTTTTCTTCTAATGCAGCTCGGCAAACACTTAGACAGCTTGGTCTTGATGCCTTTAAGGCAAGCGCTGCACAGACGTTACTAACTTAGCATTACCCAGGGGGCGCATGTAATCAAAAGATAAGCCACGGACGCCGCGCGGAGTAACAAAGCCCCGGCAACGCCTACGATCATATTAGACCGGGACCTACGGTTTAAAAGTGGATTTCGAACCACTACAAAAATCCATGGCACCGCCGGGGATTCGAACCCGAAAACCTGTGGTACCGTGCGCCAGGAGCGCCAGCCACCCGGCAATTCAGGCCCTACATAAAAAATAGTAATAAATAAATAAAAAAATTGAAACTTCTTATGACGAATTTCCATTTATCATTCCATTAAATTTATCATATCCTGAGATGTTACATTTTTACTGGGTAGGGTTGTCAGCCCCATGTCAAAATGCTCTACAGTCATGTTAGACCGGAATTTTTAAAATTATCAATGATTTTTTTCTTATATTTACTATAACGTTTACGATATTTTAAAATTTAAAAACCCGGGTGGATGGCCATTTTTTTTTTCTGAAAAATTCTTGTAATACTTTTGAATTAATTTGTTTTGTCACTTTTGCATCAGAAAAATGAGCGTTTGATTTATAATAATAAAAAAAGAAGACGAGATATAAGACAGGAAGTCACTTGCTTACGATAATGAGTCAAAAATTGAGACCGACAAATATGTTGACCATTGCAAAATCACATAAAAATGTTACTTATTTATGAGAGCTTAAACATGCGCTATGAATATTTATTCTTCCAAATTATTATTTATTTTTGCTGTCATTCAAGAGTGCCCTGTATCTTCTGGTATTACAAAGTATCTTCCTGTACATTCCTTTCTCAAGAAACACCTGTGATTATTCAATGTTCAGATTCGGTTCTGTAGAACAGTTGTTCATGGGGATGTCCATTTAAAATGGCTGTAAGGTGAGAGTACGGAAGAAATGTAAGTGAATCACTCTTCCTGGGGGTATCTATTTGACCTTGAGAAATAATCAACGTCATTTCTGTGAAGATCGCTGGTCGGAAAAGGGTGGAAATAACTTATTTGATTTTTATTTGATCAAATAAATTATTACTATAGAAGGACATAATAATGTCTTGTCGACACGTATTTACAAATATTTTAAATGCGGTGTACAAAACAAATATTAAACTCTGATTATTTAAATTGATAGTTTCATTTTTTTTTTCTCAGAATTTTTTTATTTTCTTATCCTAAATAATTTTCATCCCTTTCCTGGTAAGAGATTAAATGGATATATTTTGCAATTTTAACTAGAAATTTTTTAAGTATTATATTATTGCTGAGTGAGAATTAAAAGAATTTAAGCATCGAAGAACTTCCATCCAATATTGAAAGCTTTAAATGAAGTTGATTCAAAACGTGTTTTTGTACGTGCAAAAATGAAATGAAAACTACCACAATAGAATGACAGATGCAACAATAAAGCGAAAGGTCATACTATTGTTAGACGACACGTATTTAAAAATTATTTAAAGGTGTAGTGTAAAATTTTTATTTTTTATTGATTATCGCTAAATCACATCGAAATATAGGTGTATATATTTGAACGGTTTGTCTGCAAAAATCTCCTGCCCCCATGGAACGCCAAGAGGCATATAAAATCACAGAAGAACCGCTTCCTACTATCGATATCTTCCGGATAGTAGATGGCCAGTGGGATGTTAATAAAACTAAATAGAGTTATTAAAAGCCCCCTTGATTTTTATTCTTGCCATTTTATATACAGCTGACGAAAAAAATGAGCTGCAGCTGAGAAATCATATCTAGTCGCACATTTATAGATGGGGTGAATTGTGCCCTTTGTACGGAGGAAAACTGACACACCGACAATTTTATCTAAATGCACTACCCTCTAACATTAGGCATTCAAAAATTACATCTAACAGCAACGGTGATGTTCAATCTCCCACTATGCGAAATTTAGTCAACTAAATATTTCAAATGAAATCGCCGTTGACCAAAACTGCTTAACAAGTATCCTATAATTATAATGTACAAACACTCATCTTGAAAAGCTGTCATCCTCACAGATGGTGTCAACACTGAGTACATACATTACATCCAATTCAACTTTCAGATCCCACCTCGTTAACAATTTTGGCGAAGCGGCGGGATGGCTAGAATTCATTAAGTATTGAATGACCTTAACAAATATATCTTGGGCAGATTAAAAAGTGTAAACTCCTCTTAAAAGCTATATATATATACATGCCAAACTTCTGTTCACTACTTTGTTTTGTAGTCGCGACGTGTAATGCTATAGCTGATCATACCGACAGACTCATCACCAACCCACTTTATGGATATTGATATGTATTGAATCAATTAAAATAAGTACCATTTCAATTGCTTCAATACAATCTCTATTGATATTGATAAGATTCATTAGAAAGAATAGAAACAATAACTGAATGGACTATTGTAATTAGAATTCTGTAAAAGCTGAATAACTTATTGTACATTTTATAAAAGGATAGACTTCCACAAATTTTATTCAATCTGTAGCCTGTGTATATGTATGCCTTTGACAATTCACTATAATGAATTTGACATCCGTTCATACTGTGAATGCGTAATTCTACCGATAAAAGTGCATACAGTTTAATATGGAGGTCAAGAGTAAACACCCAAGGCGCTTAAATGCAAATACAGCAAAAAGTTAATTAGTACAGTAATGCTTAGTCCGTCTTTTCGTGTTAACGGAAAACTTCGCACCAGGGCATCTGAAGGAAGAGTTGAATGCTATTCACTAATATTTTTTTTCTCCTAAAGTACATACAGTTTCCCACACATTATATAGCGGAATATCTCCTTAAAAGGAGATATTAAAATTATATATAGTACAAATTAACAACATAACTGTATTAAGTCTTAGCTTTTGAATGCAAGTACTACACTTTTAAAGTTGTAGAAAATTCGTTATGAAAAACTCTATAGATAACGGCTTATTGAAGAACACTGAATTTCCCAAATCCTAATAAAATGCATTAATAAAAGACTACAATCTCATAGACGAGTCTGATTCCTGAATCAGAAATTTTTTTTGCCAGATTAATTGATACATTAAAGTCAGGCTTGCCTAAACAACTGCAAGTCACATAGTACTGGTCGAAACATCCAAAATCGCATCGCCAATGCTTTGCCGTAGAATCGTCGCACAGCTGCGCTCAGTAAGGTCTCTCTGTATCCAGTCATAACCCTCAATGTTTAAGAAAATCAGCCAAACAAGACATCAAACACGCCCGCTTTTCAGTGTGAATTAAATCCCTGCTATAAACGGCCACCAGCAAGAAATACTACTACATTACATTAATTTGTCGAATCAGGAATTTCTCTACTACAAATTCATCATAAGCGAGGTACGATAAAAACCTTGGATAACAACAGATTTAACAGGTACCTATATAGAAATATTCTTTATAAAGAAACTAATTTAACAAAAATTTGGGGAAAAACATTTTCTTATATTGTTGTTCCTCAATAAAAAAAATAAAATGAATACTTACAGTTTGACGCATCTTTACGAGAACTTTTTGGAAATGTATGTCCTTGACACTGAAAAGGCTCCAACAATACCAGTCTTATTTTTTTTGCATGTTCAATCAACTTCTATTACTCAGTATACAGAAAGCGTAGTAGAAAAATATTGATACATTCGTAGTAGTTTTAAAGCTATTACCGAATGGAGAGCTTGCTTTTTAAAGCTCAACGGATTAGTGATGAAATTCAACAAGCTTCAATACAAAAGAATCAGTAAAGAAATTTAATTAGTATAGTTATATGAACAAAAAAAACCTGTAAAACTACCCATCGATTGGTATTTATATCAATTATTCTCCAACCAGGTTTAGCCATAGACTTGCTTGACCGATTGCCGAGGTAACATCCGATTGATTAGAGTAAAGTTAAATATAAATTATACATCAGAAGCCTAATCTTAGCAAAAAAATACAATATATATATATACACGAAATGATCATTAAATATCTGTACAAAGAATGGCGAGACATCTTGATCCATGTTTCTGAAGTGATCCGAGGTTGGTAGAAATACTGTACCTCAACTGAGTGGTTGAGG
>BPLR01010960.1:0-10000 GCA_021605095.1 Caerostris extrusa
CATTTTGCATTCATATAATATTTCTAATATTTGTGATCTAGTTTCCAAATATTTATTTTCACTCTGCTTCAGGCACCAAGTACACATATCTCATGGTGCGTTGACTTTTGCATTTACGTAATGTAAATGTAGCTTATAACAAATTATTTATCTCACTGATTTATTATTAAAAAAATACCTGCATTTTCAGTGTAAGTATTTTCAATAATAAATCAGTGAGATCTTTTTCATAACGACATTTTCAATAATAAATCAGTGAGATAAATATATTATATTCCTTCTTTTTCATAACGATATTATATTTATAATAATTTATATTTATAACAACTCTTTAGGTATTAATGTCCTGCATTAAATAAAGTTAGTTAATTCAACAATCATTTATTTATAATATTTATTTATAATATTCATTTATAACATTTATTTATAATACTTTTTAAAAACTTTCAATAAATGACAATAAATATCTTGCAAATTTTTATTCATATTTTATAACTGATAGACCTAATTAAATATATTCCACATTAATTAATTGTATTCGTAGAATAATATTTAGCCAATTTAAAAGCATCATTTAATCTTAACAATTACATACAATTAATTATAGGACAAAAAAGGATTTTCCTCGTGGTTTATTATTCTTTTTCTGCTGCCTAACAATTTTCATCTTTCAACTACCTGCTCGGCCTCAAAAGGAACACAAATTAATCGTCTGCAGCAGCAACAGCGAGTGGCAGGTGCTTCCATGGAAAATTATTTATCTTACTGATTTAGTATTAAAAATACCTGCATTTTAAGAGCACGTATTTTCAATGCTAAATCAGTGAGATAAATGCATTTTATTCCTTTTTTTTCCATAGCGATATTAACCTATTAATTCTTTAGATATAAACGTCATGCAATAAATAAAGTTAGTTATTTCAACAATCATTCATTTATAATATTTATTTATAAAAATTCATTTATAATATTTATTTATTATATTTAGGTACTTACGTATTAACGATACCTTGGCGACAGTTGCGCCAATAAAGAGCACACGCGCCAACCGCAGCTACAGATTTGGCGGTTTTTAAGTGGCGCAAATCTACACTTAAAATTTTAGTTCCAAATAATAAAATATATGAAATACTTCATTTAAAATCAAAACGCTTTCAAAATTCAAAAACACTTTATTTAAACACAAAGCAGTCAAAAACACTTTATTTAAACACAAAGTAATCAAACAGATTTCAGTGGAAAACTGGCCGATATAGAGTTTAACATGGATTCAAAAACAGTCTAATTGGGACATTTTCATTGTTTTGGTAAAATATTTCGCTCCTGAAAAATATAATTGCATCTTGTTCTGTTTCTGGCAAATCCCAAATACGCATTTTCGTAGCACTACAAAATGGCGTCAATCAGCAAATCTGCTGCTGTTAGATTGCCGCCACTTAAAAACCGTCAAATCTGTAGCTGTTAGATTGGCGACACTTAAAACCGCCAAATCTGTCGCGAAGGTATCGTTAATACGTAAGTACCTTATATTTATTTACTTATGATATTTATTTATAATATTCATTTATAATATCCATCATTTATACTATTTATTTATTATATTTGTTTATAATATTCATTTGTCATATTTATTTATAATATTCATTTATTATATTTATTTATGATATTCATTTATAACATTCATTTATAATATTTATTTAGAATATTCATTTATAATATTTATTTGTAATATTCATTTATATTATTTATTTATAATATTTATTTTAATCTTCTAAAGATATTTCAATAAATGGCAGCATACATCATATTAAATTTTATTCATATTTTATAACCGATAAACCTAATTAGTCTATTCATTATTCTCAGAATAATATTTAGCCAATTTAAAAGCATCATTAAATCTCAACAATTACATACATTTAATTACAGAACAAAAAAAAAAAAAAAAAAAAAAAGCAGATTTTCCTCGTGCTTTATTATTCATTTTCAACAACGACCTAACCAATTCTCATCTTAAAAGTCAACTACCTGCTTGGCCTCAAAAAAGGAACACAAAATAATCGTCTGCAAGCAGCAGCGAGGTGGCAGGTGCCACCACTCTGAACAGACGGTTGCTACCAGGAAGGTCGAACCAGAGGGCGAATACGCTGTGTTCTGCTTCAAACTTGACCTGGCCTTCGGGTAGTCTGTTCCCCCAGACACAAAGGCCTTTCTTCTTCTGCAAACAGAGAAAGAAGCCTCTCTTTCGAGAAGAAGAATTTTATTCTTTTTTCTTCTTGTTTATCACGATTCCGGGATGGTCTGTCACCGAAAATGGGGTTTTGCGGTCATTTGCATGGAAGGGTATGAAATAGGTCTCGTGTTTGTGAATCGTTCTTCGAAAGGAGGATTTTTGTATGGAGATAAGGAGTTTTTATGGAATTTTTCTCGTCTGGTTTAAAAGATTGCTGGTTGGGTTGAATCGCGAAAAAATAAATAAAAATAAAATTGAATAGCAGTTTTTTGAAATCGCCACTCGCAAAACCAATAAAATAGGTTTTTTTTTTTCTTCCATAATGATATTATTTTTTTTCTACAAACTTGCATTTAATTTTATATGAAGGAAAATTATGTTAAAAAAAAATTAGATACTCTTAAATTTATTTTTTTTTATCTACAAATTTTCTTCCTTTGCGTTGAAATGAATTCTGTAGCTTTTTTGTAGTTTGAAGATTTTTTTTCAACGATTTTTATTTTTTTTTAACCCAATAAAGTTTTGAAACCATTTTACTGATATACGAAATGCAGATTTAAATATTTTTTCAAATAAAATACCTTTTTAATTTTTTTTTTACATAATAAAATATTTTTTTATAATAAAATACCTTTTTACTCATGAAATATTACTCTAGTTTTAATCTCGCCTCAAACTGAACAACATTTTAAAAGTACAGATGTACAAAATGACAATAAAAAATGTTTATTTTGAAAAATTTTATGTGATTTTTACATATATATTATTTTTTTTTTTTCCCAGTAAAAATGGGACTTTTTAAAGAAATTTGATATTTTATACGAATTAAAAATAAAAATCTTTTTAATATTTTAATGCTTATTCGAATTATACGAATTAATATGCGAATAAATTTCGCTCGTTTTAATAATTTAAGTAAACTTAAAACAGACTGAAGAACATTATAATTTATAACAAAGTGTTATTCAAGATTATATAAATTATTATTTGAAAAATGGTGCGAATTAGTATTAATAATTAGGACAATAATTCAATTATTATTTAAAATTATTTTGAATACGACTTTGCACACTTGAATTATTTTACTTTAAAATGAAATTTTTATTCAATTATTATATAAATTATTATTTGAATGAATTGTACGAAAAAATTATAATAATAATAAAAAATATTACACATTATATAATTGTGAATAAAAATTTGATAGTAAATTTGCACAATTGTGAATAAATTTATTTAACAATTTACTATTTACAAAAAAAGAGAAAAACGAACGAAATTTTCCGTTTAAAAAAGGACATATGATAAAAATTAAATATCTGTGATGCCAGATTTAATGAAGAAATTTTAAAAGTATTCCAATATGAAATTTTAATTTTTTGCACATAAGTTATACCTGTATTTTTTTCAACTAAAATAGAATTTTAGTTTTTTTATATACATACATATTATTGCTAAAAACTAGATAAATGAAAATATTATCTAATTTTTATATTATTTTTTATTATTGCAAAAATATCAGCCTTCACAGGTCGAAACTCCTTTAGTTTTCTGAAATTAATTATCTGGTACATTAATTCTATCAACAGTTCAGTCACAAATATCTGTAAGCGAATCACTTAAAATTTAGAATCACAAAAAGCGAAACGATGCATTTTTCATGCCCTCTGCTAACTGCAACTGTGACACGGGAAACGGAATATCATTCGGACATTCCCGGATTCTGGGCGAGCATGTCCTTTGTTTCCGAAACGGAATATTCTATTACCGAAAAGGAATTATCAGTTCGAATGGGGACTATTTCCGGCTTCTGCAGGAATCCGAACTCCCAGATAACACAGGATTTTGGCGCTCAGAAAAGATTCGTTTTCACTTTCCCAGGATTCGTATTCGCGAATAAGTTCCAAAATAATATTCGGTTTCAGAACGGTGTTCTATTTAATGGTATGCATTCGAAATGGTTCCACTTGGCTGTATTTCGAATTTATGATGCTCGTTCGAGCGCGTTTCCTCTCAAATCTTTGCTTTCGTATGGATAAAAATATTCGAATTAAATGTCGAATTGTTTCAGAGCTGTAAAATCGTCATGTAGTTAATTTAGCTGTTGGTTTTATCATATGGTGTGGCACGAGTAATTTGAACCATGGAGATTTTATGTTATTTTGGTATAACTTTTTCAATTCCTACTATTAGCTCACACTCTCCCTATATACATGAATATCTTGTTCAATTTTTCAATCGTTCATAAAATGCTTTTTATTCCTCCACTCCACTTTTTATTCCTCACTTCATAAAATACTTTTTATTCCTCATTCCTCCACTCATTTCTTTTTAACTTGTGGTGGATGACACTTGATGTTAATACATTTTTTTCAAATATTAATTCATTAATTAAATTTAATTAATTATATTTTTTTAGATTTAAGTTGCAAATATCTACCAATAGATGGCGCCAGATGTAAGAGGAAAATTTCAACTTTATTTTGTAAAAGACTTTTCTGCAATATACTGGAAAAAAATAGGAATTGGCTGTACAAATCTTTTTTTTTTATATTACTTGTTTCTTAGTATTTCTTACACATTTATTTTTCACTTAGTATTTTCTTTTTAATAAGTTTTCTCAATTTGTCCATATTTAAAATTTGTACCGCCGTATATTTAACCGTTATTTATTTGAAATAATTAACGATTTTAAAAACTAATGCTATATGCAATTAAAAAGTTATATGCATTTTGTTTTGTGTTTATAACAGATAATATATTGCAGAAAGTCAAAACAATAACATAGAAAATATTTACATTGCTGTTAAATCGTCATGTAGTTAACTTAGTTGTTGGTTTATCATATGGAGTGACACAAATAATTTGAGCCATGTAGATTTTTGTTATTTTGTTTATAACTTTTTTTCTTAACTTTTCTTTTTCAATGTATTATTTGTTTTTTTTTTTTTTCATTCATTTTTTTTTTATTTGGGTTTTCTTAGTTTCTCTTTTTTTATCATATTTAAAACTTGTACCGCCGTCTATTTAGCCATTTTTTTTAATTTAATTTCCTAATTTAAAAATAAGGAATCGTTTTCAGACTGACTTTTTTAAAAATTTACTGTGATTGCTTTACGCTTTCGCGTAATAAATAATAAAATAAAATAATAATAAATATAAAAATAAGGAATCGATTATTCAGATTCTCATTTTCTTAAAATTAGTATGTCGTATAATCTTTCACCAAATACCTGATGGCTTTAAGCTTCTTATTCAAAATCATTTCCCTTGTAAATGTAAGATATCACAAAAATATTGCGGAAAAAATGTAAAAATGTAAAATATCACAAAATTTATTGAAGAGTTTCAAAAATTCAATTCTGTTAAAAAAAAAAAAAATTAGGATATAATATCTATTAGATAATAATCAATAAGCGAATGGCATATCTTTATCTGTAAAAACTTTTGTCAAAGAGCAACTTCTCTTTATGCTAAGCAGTATCTGTATTTAAACATTATGTTGATTTTATAACCACACAGCCCGAAAATAAGTTTTTTTTTTTTTAATGTAAAGAACATTTTTTTAAAATTATGTGAACAAATTCTGTAGACATTTCAATCATATCAAAGTACAGTATTATTATTCAAATTTACCTCTGTCCGAGAGCTTTTTCTCGACCCTGGGTTTCTTTTCACCCTCTTTTTTTCTATTCTTCTTTTCAGTTTGTCTGTTCGGAATTGAGACGGGAATGTCTTGCAGCTATTGTTGCGACCATAGGCGAATGACCTCTGTCCTGGTGTATGTCCTTGCGTTACCCATAAAAAGGAAACCAAGGCATATTTCGGTTGGCATGTTGCAAACTAAAAAATTTTAAAACATTAAAATGATTTTCTAAGTGGTTTTCTTTTAAATTAGAAAATAATCAATGAGTTAAATATAGTAAAAAAGCGTTTGAAAATTGAATGAAAATATAAACAAGTAATATAAAAAAAAATTTTTTAAAAGTCAATTCCTACTTTTTTTTTCACTCTATTGCAGAAAATCCATTATAAATAATTTTCATTCATTTTTTTAAGTTTATCTGGCGCCATCTATTGGTAGATATATACAACTTAAATCTAAAAAAAACTATAATTAATTAATAAAATTTAATTACTGAATTAATATTTGAAAAAACTGTATTAACATCAAATGTCATCCACTACAAGTTAAAAAAATGTATTTGAACGTGAGTGGATGAATAAAAAGTATTTTATGAACGATTGAAACTTTGAACAAGATATATATAGGGAGAGTGTGAGCTAATAGAAGGAATTGAACAACACCGAAAAAATCATTTCTATTATTAGTACAATTTATTTATTTAAAAAAAATTCATACATTCAAATCTACTACAAAATGCTATTTTTTCTGTAACATACACAATCCTGTATATTATTTTATTATTTGTGGTGAACGAATTTAATTTAATTACCCTTATTTGACTTTTCTATTTCTATTTACTTCTATATTAACATTATTATTTTAATTTGTTAGAAGAATATTAATTGTTGATAACCAATAAACAAAGATTAAAATTAAAGACCTTATTTGAAAAAATACTCATTTACATTAACGTTGTTGTCGTATTCCCTAAAGAGTTCAAGAAAATCAAATATCGTGGTGCTTTCGAATAATATTGACTATGCTGATTGCCAGCTCGGAGTATAAATCCTCTTCCGAGGGATGGCCCAGACAATGCACGGCGGCTGCAACAGCTGGGCCAATCAAAGACAGGATGAGGAGTCAGCTCGACATCAGGGCAGTTGCCACAATTTTTGGTATATTTTAACACCATTAGCAGAAGTTGTAATATTTTTGGGGTGCTTCATCCTTAATCTTGTAAGAGTAGTAGCTGTTTTCCTGTCGACATTTAGCTTTTTGCAATTTCATATTTAGTTTTGATCTTAGAAGGAATTAAGTTTAGATTTTGCCAAGGCATTTGCATCTGCAAGGGAAGTAGGAATGGGAGGTCTCCAGATCCAGACTTCTGGCATACTTTGGCGAAGAATCTGCAATTTCATTCAATTCAAAATCCGTATGAGCAGGGATCCATTGCAGGATACTCAGTCTGTGCAAGCAGTAGATTTGTTTTTAAAAGAGATATAATGTTCAAGATCATACTTGAGAAACCTTCATTAATGCCTGTAAGGCAGACCTTGAGTCAGTGAAGTTCCATCCCATCCAAGTTCCAATGAAGTTCAATTCCATCCATTTGCTGTGATGAAGGTAAGACTCGGATAGGCCCTCAAGTGCCTTTTGAATGGCCAGCAATTCTCTGTGAAGTTTGATGCAAATTTTCTAGCACCAGTAGCTATTTCAATTCTTTACCTTTAGTCAGGGTGCACAAAACAATTCTGGCATTAATAGCGGCCTGATGGCCATTAATGGCCAATGGGTTAGCTCTCTGGCCGGTACCGTAAGCTTCAAGTTCGAATACTGCGGTGGCATGGATGTTTGTTAGTGGTTCAGAATCAGTGATGGTCGAGTGGCTAGCACTCTGGCTCTTGGTGCCACAGGTATCGGGTTCGAGTCCAGGCGGTCCCATGGATGTTTGTTAGCGGTTCGAAATCCACTTTAAGCCGTAGGTCCCTGTCTCACATGATCGTAGAGCGTCATAGAGCCCAATTGGACTTCTCATCCACATCATCCCAAACTGTAAAGTGGCAATTCAGCTCTATGCACAGTGATGTGGTGTGGTGTGGTGTAATAGTAGTGGTTCGCAACCCACTTTAAACTGTATGTCCCGGTCTTATTAGAACCAAAGTGTGCCGAAAATGACCGTAGAGCAGCAAACCAAACCAAACCTGGCATTAACATTTTCTATATATTAAAATGCATACCATTTGTAATTCTCAATTACATTTAATTATCAGTTATATAATATGATTATAGTAAAATTAGAAAAGATAAATGAATTCTGAAATGGTAAGAATAAATAATTTCGTATTATAAAGTATAATCTCATATCAAAATTAAATTGTTTTTATTTGTATTATATATATATATTTCTGAGATAAAAACAATAATATATATGTATTATTGTTTTTATCTAAGAAAGAATGTAAATAATGTGATATTAAATTCAATAGCTATAAAACAATAAATTTGAATTATAATTTTCGAATAAAGCACAGAGCAGAATTTTTTATGTAGTAAAAGGGCGCTCTACAGAATTAATTACATTATTTCGTTATTTTTTTCAATATTTAATAACTTTTATAGTATCAGTAATATTATAAATAAAGTTATTGTTACATATGAAAAAAAAACAATTTAAAAAATTGATTAGTTTTTATTTTTTGCAAATTATTTTAATTTCGAATTTAATTTCCTTTCGATAGATTTTTCTGTTATACAGGGAAAAAACCCATGTACTTTTCTTAATAAAGGAAATTAATATTCATTTAAATATTCTAAATTGCTTCCCATCTGTATAATTTTTATTGGTAAAAAAATATTTTCTTTACCTGAGAATTTTTTTCACCATTAATTATTCAATGAATAAATCTAACTTTTCTTAAGATATATAATTTAATCTTCAAGAAAATTTGTTCAATTCTAAGTTTGCCTCAGACAAATAATATTCCAAATGAAGTTTATTCAATTTTTTTTATTTTAATTTCTAAAAAAAAAAAAAATCCTCAAAGCTTTTATCACATAAATTAAATTTTAATAAAGTGTTCACAAATTGACTTTTAAAAAGAAATGAAATATCGTTTTATTTAGATTTCCAAAGTGCCAATTTATCAAACATAAAAAACAGATATAAAATCGTTTTCCTTCTTTTCAAATATTTATTTAAGAAATTAGATGTTTTTTTTTTTCCTTCCTTCCTTTAAAATATTCTTAAGTTATTAGCCAGAGAAAACGCTTTTGTAATTAAAGTATTATCTTTAATTTTTAGAAATGGGAGCTAATTTATCAAATATAGTTTTTTTTTTTTTTTTTTTTTTATCAATTGAAAAATTAAAAGCAAATGAAAGAAAAATATTTAAGATTATAAAATTATTTTTAATGACGTCTTTTCAAAAAATAATTAATAAAAATTGGTAAATTATAATTTTCAGATCAATAATCAAGATTTCTTATTGAACTAATAATATTAATAAATTAATAAATATGAACTAAAATAAGTTTACACTTTTAAAAAGTTAATTTAAGCTATTATTATGTATGCAAAAATATTTTTTTATTTAAAAAAAAAAATTTGATAAAAGATTTTTTTTAAGACAGTATCCTTTAAATTCGTGGAATGAAGGCCGAGTGACTGCCACTCTGGCGCACAGTAATAGGTTTCAGGTTCGAGTACCGGCGGTGCCGTGGATGTTTGTAGTGGTTCGAATTCACTTTAAACTGTAAATCTCAGTCTAGTATGACGTCTACTACTACTACTATGCCACACCACATCACATCACTGTGCCTAGAACTGAGTTGCCCCTTTACAGTTTGGGAATGATGTGGGTGAGAAGTCTGATTGGGCTCTGTGACGCTCCGGTCATATGAGGTCATATCCGGTCATATTCCGAACCACTACACATATTCATGGTACCGCCGGGATTCGAGCCCAAACCTGTGGTACTGAGCGCCAGAGCTCTAGCCACTCGGCCATCGGCCATCTTCCCCATTCTAATAGGACTGTAGAGGGTTGGAAATAGGACTGACAACCCTATTCCGTAAAAAGAAAACATCTTCTGTCTCGAAATCTGCCAGTAGACAGACGACCTTGTTCCACCATGGGGCTG
>BPLR01010960.1:15000-31910 GCA_021605095.1 Caerostris extrusa
ATTTATTCAAAAATATTACAACAGCATTTAATTCATAGCAATAGAAAAACGAGGTTACAAAATAATACTACAATAAAATCGAAACTCAAAATTAGGTGTCAGTGTTTCAGATTACAATAAATTTGAATTCAAAATTAAAGAAATATATTTTCCCATAAACTTGTTACGAATTTTTCATTACATATTCTCCCCACCCCTAAAAAATAAATTGGAAAATGTAGTTCTATCCCACCCCACAAATAAAAAAAATCGTTCAAATGAAAAACGATAAACTCAATTGGCCAATGACAGAAAAGCTATTTCTGGTTTAGCTTAACACTCCCAAAACAAACTGTTTCTGTCGATCGTAAAAAATATTTCCTTTAAAAGAATCGTCTGCTATAAAAAAGCGAGGGAGGCTTTATAAACGAAATACCTCGTGCCCCCCCTCCATATACTGAAACCCTGCACTATTTCAGAACAAATTGTTTTGGGGCGGGGGAGGGGGTGTACAAGAAACGTAATGATTATGGAGAAACAATTTATTGCCAGTAAAGCAACCCAAAAGTTCTAAGAGCCTTAAAGTAAAAAATAGAAAAGCAAAATATTTATTTTTTAAATTTTTCATTTGAAGCTGTCAGAAATTGTTTATTTTTATCAAAAATTAAAGCGAACTGAATTGCTCTGAAGATATTAATTTATTATCGTCTTTTTAAAACTATTAATAGTACAGATATTAAATTTATATCTCCTGTATCATTTTATTGGTTTAATTAAATTAAAAAAATATTACATATTTTTTTTTTTAATTTACTCCACCATGAAAATGTATAAGGTATTTTAAATATATCATTAATATTGTAAAATAATTTGGACAAAACTTATTCATGAAGTTTTGTGTTTAGTCAAAAGTGAAAATGCAAGTGATATCAATTTTTAAAATTGTTAATAGTAGAGATATTAAATTTATCTGTTCTGTATTATTTCAAGTATTGGTTTAATTTAATCAAAACATTTTTTATTAAATATTTTTAAATTTACTCTACCGTGAAAATTAATAAGGGATTTTAAATGTATAATTAATATTGGACAATAAATTTTAGTAAAACGTTTTGGGGAATTTTTTTCCATTTAATCAAAAGTAAAAAAAAAACAAGTATTATCTATTTTTTAAATTCTTCCTTATTAAGCAAAAAAATCATACGGCGATTTTTTAATATGGATGACAGAATGAAGAAGGAATTAAGGATTACAGGATTTTTAAAAATCAAAAACTTATTATTAAGATTTTAAAAGTATTTTTAATACTGCAGATATTAAAAGAAATGTTATTGTTTTCTTGTAATCATAGAATTTTTAACATGAAATAATAATAAAATTTTTTTTACATAGTTAAAAAATTATATGGTGACGATTTTAATTTTTAAAAAACACTTATAATAGAATAACGAATGTAACGATGGAATATTTTATTCACTTTTTATTTGTTATGAAATGTAAGAGGAGGTATTAAAAATAAAATTTATATATAAAAAAAATGTTATTTATTTTTTTTCTTTCTTCTTAGCAGAAAAAGCAAAAGGCGATTTTTAAAAATATTTATGACATAATAAAGAACGAATTAAAGATTACAGATTATCGACTTTTTAAAAATAAAAATTTATTATTACGACTTTAAAAAGTATTTTTAATATTACTACGGAATTTAAAAAAAAAATGTTTTTTTTATATTAGCGTAATCATAGAATTTATATAACAAAATTATTATTTTTTTTTACAAAGTTAAAAATGATATAGCGACGATTTTAATTTTTTAAATATTTTTATATTAAAACTTATTTTTATATTTAATTTTTTATATTAGAACGACGAATATCATGAGGGCATATTTTATTCACTTTTTGCTTGTTATAAAATATATAAAGGAGGGACAGATTCGATTCCACTGGCGACATGACACGCATTGGTGACAAAAAGGTATGGCATGTGTAAATGCCTGACCTTGACAGGTTGCATGGCAGGTGTTTTTCCTAATTTTTTCCTTAGGAAGTTTCACTGTTCTTCTATGATGGAAGAACTGTTCATATTTAAGTATACATAAGCAGAAATATCAACCTATATATAAAAAATTGTCAATCCCTGGATTTTTTGAAAACATTAATTATAAAATTCGTTATTCCGAATCACATTAAAATAACATTGCATTCAAAACACTAATATGATATGATAAATTCAAAAGATAATTTATTTTAATTTTTAAACACTACCTTGTAATGATTAATTTGTTATAGCTTTAGAAAAATATAACTCGATGTAATTTTTTTCAGTTGGCCTAACCAAACAATTTTTATATATTTTTATTTTAAAACTATTAAATTAATGTTTATGGAAAAAGATTAGATTAAAAAAATTATAATAACAGCTTAAGCAGATATAATCAAAATTCAAAACTTTTAAAAGAAAACAATTTTTTTCACTTCTTTTTTTAGACAGATTCTTTTCTTTAATTTATTCTGTAACTTAAACCATAACTAGTTTTATTTTTAAGCATTTTGTATTGAGTTCATGCAAATGTTTTTGTAATGAAACAATAAAGTTTAACCAGCTTTGAGTATTTTGACTTCGAACAGATGCTGATCAATCAGACTTATTGACAAAAGCCCAAACCTCTCACAAAGAAAACCTTTTGAAGTGGAAGTTAACAATATAATAACGCTGTCACTGCCATCTGTCGTTTCATAAAAGAACTACTCCATATCATTTAAAATATCAATAGGATATATTTTTTTTCTTTCTTATAACTATACATCCCCATACTTCTGTGATTATAATAAAACTACATAATTTCTCAAAAAAAAAAATTGCAAATATATGCATCTATATCGTTAAATATATTTCATGTAATTAATTAAAGACCAATTTTCAGATTAAGATTATATTTTTTTTTTTTTTAAGACTAATTTCTAATTTTTAACTAATTTAATTTTTCTAAATAATTCATTGTATAACAGTATCACAAATTAACAAAAATATTTCTTTACCTTTTGCACAAATGGCATAACAATTTATTCATTAAATAAATCTTTTTAATTCAGAATTTAAATGCTAATTAATTTAAATGATTTAATTAATTTAGAAATTTTTCACTCATTTTTTTAATTCAAGGAAGGATATTTAATTTTTATTAGTAAAATATTTTTAATTAATTACATATTGATTTTTTTCAATGTATTTATCATAAATACATTGAATTATAAACTTGTTTCATTGTATGCTGACTTTTTCAAAAGCTTATAAAAGTATAAAGAATAAAAACTATACTGAATTTTTCAATAGAAAGAAAATTTATTATTCTGCCACTAATATATCAACGCAATAGATCGAAAAAGCAAGAAATATAAGTGAGAGATATGCATAACAAAAAGTCGATATTTTTTAAATAAATTTTATAAAAAGATAATAAATTATTACATATAATACAAAACATCGCTGTTAGGATTTACAAAATTAGCTTTGGTAACTAAAAGTTTAAACAAATAAAAATATAAAATAGATATGTAATGAAAAAATATTTACATATCTTATATTTCTTTTGAATATTAAATAATTGAAAATCATTTCTGAATTTTCTTAACATAATATTTTTTATGTCATTGTAAAACAAATATGTTAATCCTTATAAATTACCTTTCAGTATACTACCGCTGTAAATAGTTTTAAAATTGTGTTTAACAAAAAGTAGTTTTCTTAAATAAAAATTAAACAACATTTTGTCATACCTCAAGATAAAACTTTTAAAATTTGACATTTAGTAGAAGAGAAATATGCGAAGTTTTATTGCATCACATTAAACTGAAAAAAAAATTATTAAAATATTATAAATTTGAAACATTTGAATAAAGAAGACATATAAGTTAGAGATATGCATAACTAAGACATTTTTTTTTTTAACATACATTTTTAAAAAGATAATAAATTATTACTTAGATAAAAATAAAAAAAAAACACATCAACGATCGGATTTACAAAATTAGTTTTGCCAACTAAAAGTTTAAACAAACAAAACTGTAAAAATAGATATGTAACGAAAAAATATTTACATGTCTTATATTTCTTTTGAATAATGACAACTAAAATTGTACATAAAATGGACATACAATTGGATAGGCAGTTTGTACATCTCTAATTTAAATACTTACGAAAGACTTAAAATTATTTTTAACACAAACTTTTTTTATCCAATATCGTTTCAGGTTGAAACAAATATTTTCAATAAAAGTTAAACCCATTCTTTTTTTTTTTGGTGACATTGGTTTTGGTGCTTTTATTGTTATGAAATATTATTTTATTTGAACATTAGATAGCACGTATTACCGAATAGATTGTTAGCTTACTGAAAATTTGTAGATAGATGTTTCTAACATTTTAATCATTTTCTTACAAATAGTAAGATATAAATCACGCTACGTTTATTTAAAAATATAATTAAATTTTTCAAAAAAAAAAAAAATGAAAAAATGCTTTTTGTAATGAAACTGTTGAGATTGTTATCAACATTTTTTTTTTTTTTTTTAAAGTGGAAAAAAAAGGGATGAGTTAATTTTATTTTATTACGTTTATTTATTTTATATCTGATTTTGAAAATTTTTAAAATCACTTATATGACTGTCAAGCATTAATGTTAAATTAAGAAAGAAATATTTCATACATTCAGAGCAGACGATTTTCAGAATTAACAGGACAGCACGAGTCACAACTAAACTCCATTATTTCAGAAGAGAAATTTCTAGTTACATAAATTACAATTAATATTATTATGCATAATTAAATGTTTATTAACGTTTATTACATTTATTATGTAAAAAATAAACGAAATTAAATTTTTCTATATAATAATTTTAATTGAATCGAAAAAATCCTTTAATGTCCTCTTTCATGAATGAAAAATGAAATTATATATTAAACAAGGTAATATAATTTAAATATATATTAAATTATTATCATTTAATTATTAAAGCAAAAATTAAAAACTAAAATATTAAATTTCATACATTCAGAGCAGACGATTTTCACAATTAACATGACGTCATGAGTGATTACTCAACTCCATTAATTTAGAAGAAAGATTTCTACATTACATTATTTACAATTAACGTTATTATGCATAATTAAATGCTTATTACATTTATTAACTAAAAAATAAACAAAATTAAATTATACATTATACAATGTAATATAATCGAAAAAAATATAAAACAAAAAGATTTCTGTGTATATTTTTAAAAATAGTAATAATTTAGAAATTAAATTATTAAAATTTAATTATTATAGTATAACTTAAAAATTAAATTATTATTATTATTATTATTTTTGTAATGTTTAGAAAGATTTTTTTTACTTAGAATTTATTATTAATTCATCCGGTAAATTTTTCGAATTAGTTTTCTTAATTAAGTACTTATAAAATCAAATTATAGGAAAAAAATTAAAGTCTCTGAACTCTAATTATCTTATACTTTTATTTATTTAGAATTTTATGAATAATTTGCTGGTATTTTAAGTGAAGGATATTTAGAATTTTTTTAATACAATCTTCTTTGTTAAAATGGCAAATTTTCCTCCTTTCAAATTTTATGCAAATGCACGACAATATTTTTGCTGCAGATATTTGTTTTTATTTATATTCACATTTTTTAATTTAATTTCAGTATTACGGCCTGAATTAAATATTCACGTATTATTACTCATTTTGAAGATTTTTTGTTATGACTATGATCAGTTAGTTAGAACCGATATTAAAAAAAAAAAAAAAAAGAATAAATGCAATGCCATTTGTGATTAATTTTATACACAAATAGTTTATTTGAATGTAAAATCTATTTGGAGTCTTTATTATTTAAAAATATCATTGATAATTTGTGTGACCGATTAATTTAAAATACTTGGCCTCTAAATAGTTTAAATCATTAATTGAATTATCCGATTCAGTTATTGGCTATATTTGAACCGTACAAAAAAAGTGTATTACGTTTTAATTTCTGGAGAATTTTGAATTTTGTTGATATATAGAAAAAATCATGACATTAAAATATCAAGTCACAATATCAGTTAGTAGCAGCTTAGGTATTAAAAAAGGCTTATTAAGCTAATATTCAGGCTATTATTAGTATTATTATTATTATTAATAATATATATATATGTATTATTATTAATGTATATGTAATTTATATTATTATATGTATTATTATTATGCTAACAAGCTAAATTATTAGGCTGATGAAGTTATTGTCAAAGAGGAAATTTTGAGTTTAATGATATTTTCTGAGAAGAATTTCTTTAAAATTAATTATTATTATTTTTTTAATTTTTTTGCGATATTTTCGTCAATTAAAATTTTCGAAGTTGAGATATTTAACACGATCCATGAACGTTTCAATACACGATTATGAATAATTCAATACGTCTATGAATGATTCATTACACTATTATGAACGATTCAATACACGATTACGAATGATTCAATACACGACTATGAATGATGCAATACACAACTATGAACGATTCAATACACACATGACTATGAGCGATTCAAATGACAGGTCTTCTAGTGTCCAATAAAATTCTTTCTTATCAAAATGAAAAATAATTTAGAAATGATTATTTATACAAAATGTTTTGCTTCATATGTAATAGGCTTTGATCTATCGGTATGAAGACATCTTGGATTTTTTTTTGTTTTAATTTTATTTAAAAAAAAGGAAACAAACTACTAGTATTTTATATATGTCTTGCATTTTAACGTCCAAATAAATAATTCGACGGTCATGTACGGATCAACTGAACTGCCATTGTCGTCAAAAATTCGAAATACTTTAGTCTTTTTTTTTTTGCAGCTACTTTCCATCCATAAGCACTTCATTAGTACAAATTTTACTTTATGGAAAGAAAAAAAAAATGGGGCAATTCGAACAAAATCGTTCTAAAAGAAATCCAAACACCTCTCCTGAGCATTTTTTGAAAGAAGTGTCGATTTTCATGGGCGGAGACTCGAGTTCAGATCGAAGTGTGGACAGGTTGGCAAATAAATATCCACCGTCCCTCCCCATCAATTTACCTGGGGCTATTTGGTACAGTTCAAAAGCTATTAAAAAATCTATTATTATTATTAATATAAACTAAATTATTATGCTGACGAAATTTTGAGTTTATGATATTTTCTGGAGAATAATTTCTCTAAAAGTAATTATTATTATTTCTTGAATTTTTCTGTTGTATTTTCTGATACTTTTGTCTCAAGTAAATTTTCTAAAGTAGAGATATATATTACGATGTATGAAAGATTCAATACACTGCTACGAATGATTCAACATACGACTATGAACGATTCAATACACGACTATGAAATTCAATACATGATTACGAACAATGCAATACACTATTATAAACGATTCAATACACGATTATGAAAGTACATGACTATGAACGATTCATATGAAATGCGTTCTAGTGTCCAAAAAATTCTTTTTACCAAAATGCAGACACTAAATTGCAGAAATATACATTTAAACAAAATGTTTTGCTTCAGATATAATAGACTTTGATTTATCGATGAAGACATTTTGGCTTTTTTTTGTACAATTTTATTTAAGAAAAGGAAACAAATTCGGTTCATAACTAGTATTTTATATGTATTTATTGTTTTATCGTTCAAAAAAGTAATTCGATGGTCATGTACGGATCGATTGAAATACCTCAGATCTTTTTGCAGCTACTTTCCATCCATAAGTACTCCATTAGCAGAAATTTTATTCTACGGAAAGAAAAAAAATGGGGCAATTCTAACAAAATCGTTCTAAAAGAAATCCAAACACCTCTCCTGACCATTTTTTGAAAGAAGTGTCGATTTTCATTGGTGGAGACTCGAGTTCAGATCGAAGTGTGGACAGGTTGGCAAATAAATATCACACCACCCCCTCCCCCATCAATTTACCTGGGGCTATTTGGTACAGTTCAAAAGCTATTAAAAGTGCTGTTTTGCTCTGAAGCCATAAGACAGTGAAAGAAAGTGCTCTAAGAGCAAACAAAAACTTGTTTGCGAAGTGATTTGAACGGATTGAACGACTGGATGCTTTAAAAAAACTTGGAAATCTTAATGCTTCAGAGGATAACGAAGGAATTCTTATGTGAGGACTACATTTTTTAAAAGAACTTTTGGAATTCTTTTTTAAAGATTGTGAGTCAAGATATACACAATTTTTTTGCTTTGATTGTACTCCTTTACAAGAACTTTCAAGTATTGATTTCCTTGCTTTGTTTTGTTTTAGATAAATTTTGTTTAAAGATTAATAGCGCTAACTTAAGTCCTGAAAATTATAAAAATAAAAAATAAAAAAAAAAAATGTTACAATTTGTTATCCAGTGCTTATGTTTGAGGTAATATCTATATTATAATGATCCACCATTCAAAATAAAAGGATAATAAAAAAATAATTTTTTTTTATACTGAAATATGAAAATTCACTTAGAAAATATAAATATTGTTAATTATTTTTAAATTTAAGTTATATAGGAAAGATTCAAAATATATAAGGATTCTGCATTTTAAAATAAAGGTTCTATAAATAAACAAATTAATATTTTCTACTTCTTCATTGGCGCAACAGCCCATGGTGCACCAAAGCCGTCTACCTACTGGCAGATTTCAAGACAGGAGATGTTTTTACGGGTAGGGGGTGCTCCAATGCTCTACAATCATGTTAGACAGGCACCAACGATTTAAAATGGATTCGAACCACTACAAACAGCCATGGAACCACCGGGACTGGAAGCCTGTTTCACCGAGGGACAGAAAATTAATATTTTAGTAAATGAAATTTATTCATTCACAAATTATATTCAGTTCTCCAATTAATTGCTTTGATTGTACTCTTACACAATTTTGGAGTATCGATTTCCTTGTTTTTGCTTTAAATGAATTTTATTTAAAGGCAATAGCTCTAACTTAAGTTCAAAAAAAAGCATAAAAATGAAAAAAAAAAAAAAAAAAAAATGTTATGGATTGTTATTCAGCGTTTATGATTGAGGTAATATCTTTATTAAGGATCAATCATTCAAAATAAAATGAAACTAAAAAAAAATCTACTTTTAATGCTGAAATATGAAAATCCCTTGTTTATTGTTGTGTTGTGTCTAATCCTCAGTGTACTGCAGTGCGGGACGGACATCCCATGAATACCTACTCATGGATGGAGGAAAAGGGAGGCAGCTTCTGTTGTGATGGAGCAGCTTCTGTTGTGATGGAGCACCAGTAGGAAGAAGCCTGACTCGACATTTATGCTCTACAGTCATATGAGACCAGGAAGTGGATTCCAAACCCCTACAAACATATATGGCACTGCCGAGGACTCAAACCCGGAAACCTGTGGCACCGAGCAGAGCATAAATGTTGTTAATCATTAATCAAATTTAAATTACATAAGAAAGATTCCAAATAGACAAGGATTTTGCTTTTTAATACCAAAGTTCTATTAATATACAAATTAATATTTTCTTCGTCTTCAATGCCGCAACAACCCCATGGTGGGCCAAGGCCGTCTGCCTACTAGCAGATTTCGAGACGGGAGATTTTTTCTTTTTACGGGGTAGGGTTATCAAGCCTATGCCCAAAGCTCTACAGTCATATTAGATGGGACCCAGAATGTCTAGTGCTCGGCGCCAAAGGTTTCGGGTTCTAGTCTCGGTGGTGCCATGAATGTTTGTAGTTTTTCGGAATCCACTTTAAGCTATAGATCTCAGTCTCACATGACAGTCGAGCGTCACAGAGCCCAATCAGACTTCTCCCCACATGATTCCCAAACTGTATGGGGGCAACTCAGTTCTAGGCACAGTGATGTGGTGTGGTGTAGTGTAGTAGTAATAGTCGTATTAGAACGGAACCTACTGTTTAAAGTGAATTTCGAAACACTACAAACATCCATAGCCCAATCGGGATTCGAACGCGAAACCTGTGTCACCGAGAACCAGAAAATTAATATTTTAGTAAATTAAATGCATTCATTCCCAAATTATATTAAATTCCCCAATTAAATCCTATTTATATAAAACTTTAACTATGCAATACCATTGCGAACATGAGCTACAACTTATTTTCAGTAATCACCACTTTGATATGATGAAGTATTAGAGAGGATGTAAATTTATTATATATTTTCATTATTATTTTCATAAATATTTTAGTCAATATATTGTTTTTAAGAGTCGAATTATATAAAAAAAAATATGTTTAATATCAGTCAGAACATTCACAAGCTGAAAATAAATTATTTTAAAAATATAGTGCAAAAACTGGATAATAATTCCCACTTAAAAAATGAATTAAAAAAATAAATAAAATAAGAAATAAAAAAAAATAATAAAATAAAATAAATAACAATAAAAGATAATGAAATAAAAAAATATATAATAAATTCAAATAAAATAAAATTAATTAAATTGAATTTTTTTTAATACATTTAGTAACAAAAATGTGAAAAAAAAAAAAAAATCTTAACTATCTTAAACAGAAGATAAAGTTTCTTGCATAAGAACATACATTTATAAAATGAATAATTAAGAAAATTCATTTAATTAAACATTTTAAACACTCAATATTCTAAGTAAGACACACTTAAGAGCTTTCAAATTAATCAGCATTCTAAAAAAATAATAAATTTTAATAGATTTTCTAAGTGAGACAAACTATTTAACTTTCACGTCATATACAAATTTAATTATCAAAATTTTAAGTCCACTTTAAAACGGAAGATAAGAATCCATTCCTCAGCCAACTTTATTCAAATTAAGGCGCAATCAACAATCTTTTAAGTCCCAAAACGTGCAAAAAGAATAACAACACGCTTCATCTAAACAGCAAAATTCTCTCACGATTCGCACGCTTTTTTACGTATGACCTGATTTCTTATTTTAGATATGACGGCAGACAAGTGGTATTTCAATTGATGTTTTTAAAATGAAATCATAATTAGGCCTTGCTCATAGGTCACCAGTATATAGGCCACAATATATACACTTAACAGAACTTCTGGATTGAACATTATTTCAAATTTCTGTGACCTTAAACAGGTGAAGGTCATTGAAGACTTTGATGGATGGGTGTTGCCATTTTGATGATCTTAATTTATGTAGAATCGATACAAAGAATATAAATTAATTTTAAATAATTACAGTGATTTAAAAAGCCTTATCTGAATCTGTTGACAGAATGGGTTGATTTTTGTGTTGAAGAAATTCACTTTTAATTTAATCTTTTTATTTATTTTTAAATTTAAAATCATTATTTTTTATAATCAAATAATTGAATCTAGAAGTTAAATTTTATTTTTAAGGGGTGATTTAGTAATTTATTTTCTTTAATGCATAGTTCTTCTTTGTTACAATACTAAGCTTTCGCTAAGACATTCGCTTATTCCACCGGTTTAAAACTAACAATAGAACATGCCTTAAATGTAGTAGTGACGATTGAAAATAATAAATTTATTAGAAGAAATTAAAAATAATAAAAGCTTTTTTTCTCTTTAATTTTTATTTTATTTTGAGCAGTTATAATTTGGGACCTGATGGTCGAATGACTAGCTCTCTGGCACTCGGTGCCACATGTTTCGGGTTCGATTCCTGGCTGCGCCATGGATGTTTGTAATAGTTTGTAATCCACTTTAAACTATAGACTGTAGAGTGTAGGGTTGACAACCATAAAAATAAACCATCTTTTGTCTCGAAATCTGCCTGTAGGCTGACGCCCTTGGCTCACCATGGAGCTGTGACACCAATGAAGAAGTTATAATTTAAAAAATCAATGAAATATTGTTGTAAATAATTACGAAATTTGAGGAAATTTAGGGGTTACTGTAGTCATGTTTTTCGAATTTAATGACATTTTTACCTTCATTTCAATTCAAATACTACACAGCTTCATAATATAGTCCCTTTTTCTTCTACCTCTTCTTCAATAGTGGATGTTTGTTAGTGGTTTGGAATTCAAATTAAACTGTAGTTCCCGGTCTAATTAGCCCAAAATGTGCAGAAAATGACCGTAGAGTGACAAACCAAACCCAAACGATGAGCCTGTCACCTTTCCATTAGCGAATGCTTCCTTAGCAAAATATCCGACATTTGGAAGAACCAAAAACATGATTTTATTAGCCCAAAGGTGCAGAAAATTACCGTAGAGCAAACCAAACTAAACCTTTCAATTTCGTAATTCGTATACATTAAAGAATTTTTTTTTTTTCCGAGTGTGGGATTTATACTGAATTTAAAACCAAAAATTATTTTAATTTATGATGTCATTTCGGATGATTAATGATGAATTAAACATGTGAACATATTTCTTTTTGGGATTAAATTAAAAAATAAATTATAATTACTAGAAATATCAATGAGAGATCATATCTTCAATTATTTAATAAAAATTCAACAATGTTTTATAATAGACAACAGTGTTTTAAGTAGAGTTTAGTGTTCAGCAGTGTTTTAAGTAGAAACGCAGCTTTAAATAATTTCAATGTTGATCTTCAACACAAATCGTTAAAATAAATTTGAACATTACTAAACAAAGATGGAGTTATAAACATATTTATATCGTTATAAAAAAGAAAGCATTGTCGTAAATGACAACTGCTATGCTAAATAAAGTGAAAATAAACAAAATTATGGTGCTGTTTATCTTTAAATATAAATTAAATATTTCATGTGGAGCTCTTAACAGTTAAATATCATTTGCATGTCAAGCTAACGCATAAAAATGTAATAAAATTAATTCTTTAAAGCTATTGCAGACATCATTAAGTGATGTTTATTGGATTAGCGAAATTGTTAGAATTAATAAATGTCATTTCTTATTTACGCATCATAATCTTAATTTGAATTTACCACCAGTTAGCAAAGACCTTACTTAAATAGATTCAACAGTTAATAAAATAAGTTTTCAGTACTTAAAATAAAATTAATTATTGTTTTCTAGAATAGAAATGGAATTAATGTCTTACTATCTTTTGAAAATGTTTTTTATATATATAACGATTATAATATGTATATGATATCTATATAATGCTTATAAAAAATAATACAGTAATTTAAAATTTCAAAATAATTCTAGTTTTATAATTATTAACTTGTGACAATACAATCATTATTTTAACGAATAAGACATAAATAGAGGCCTGATGGCTGCGTGACTAGCTCTCTGGCACTCGTGCCCATGGATATTTTAAAGGGATCCACTTTAAACCGTAGGTCCCGGTCTAACATGTCTGTAGAGCGTAGGGATGACAGCCCCTACCACGTAAAAAGAAAACATCTCCTATCTCGAAAACTTCCATCCGAAATTTCCAGCAGGCGTCTGCCGGGGCCATGGGCCATGTAGCATTTTCCACAAGAGAAGAGTTTTTGGCCTTTCATTCCCATGAGAGAGGAATGTATGTTGTTTGAAAAATATATAATAAACCCATCACATCAATTTGACAGCATACAAACTTTGTGGATAGTTATATTACATGGAATTAGTGTTTTGTACTAATGTGAACAACCTGTCACTCAAATCTGATAGCAGATATTTGGTGTCATGTATAATGAGACTCATAAAATTAGTGAATGTCTGTGTGTGACCTTCACAGGTAGAAACAATTACAGACTGAATATCAACTAATTGATATACCATGAATTGTTCTCTCGTGATTGGTGATAGACTACAAGCTGAGAAATGTCTACTCCAATGAGAAGTAAGCAGAAGAAGGATTTTCAGCCTGTTTACAAAGTGAGCTCCTTGTGGTTTCGCGTATCATGCCATGTTATAATTAAGATTATATATAAAATGCTTGTAAATAAAAATCAAAGTGTTCCCATGAACTTGAAAGTGACCCTCTTCTTATATCAGGTTATAGGTCTAGTATAACCGAGACCTTACAACCACCATAGGACTATTGCCTCAATGAAAAGAATGCATAAATGAAACTAACTTTCTATTTACATTCTTTGAAAGAAACGGAATGATTGTTTTGACATTTGATCTGAAATTTCAATCTTATATTCTGAAACTCATTTACGGAAATAATAAAGACATCAACAGAAGAAGACTAATTTTATGTTTTATTTTTTACATATTTGGAATTAACTACTTTACATGTACATATAATTCTAAGAAATTATTAACTGGACTTAAGTAAGTCTTAAATAATTAAAAATGTAAGTTCATTAATAAGTCCATAAAAGTCTATTAATCGTAATCCATTATAAGTATTTATTTTTGAATCATGCAACATTAAATGGAAAGAATATTTGGGAAAGAATATATTTAACATTATTAGGAAAGAACATTATACATGCATTTACAAATTATTTTGGTTCTCTTTATTAGTAATGGTCTGGTTGTTTTGTTCTTTAAATTCGAATCACGATTTGAATGTTCGTTGTTGTTATTGTGTCTCCAATCCTCAGTGTCCTGCAGTGCGGGACAAACATCCCGTGAGTGATCTACTCATGGATTGAAGGGAAGATTTGGTTTGGTTTATCGCTCTACGGTCATTCTGTGCACACTTTGGGCTAATTAGACAGGGACCTACAGTTTAACGGGGATTGGAAGGAAAGGAATAGCACCCAAAGGTAGAAGTATGTTTTTGAATGTTTGCAAAAAAGTAAATAAATAGGCTCGAAAAATGATTAACAAAGATTCAATACATTCGAAAAGAAGTAATTAAAAGGTAAATTTGCATGGAAATCTCATTAAAATTTATTAAATCAGAATCACTTCGCCTGAAAAGTGGTCGACAATGTTATTATTATTTTCTAATTTTTTTGAACAAACAAAAATTATGTTTTAACTTTGTTAGAAATTCTTCTGGAAAAACAATCTTACTTCTCAATTTATTGACTCTATAAGGAAGTTGTTCACTAAAAAGTGAAATGTTTTCAAAGAAATTGTCACCGAAACGGTAGTTCATCCTTATGGCTTAACACATGTTAACTGATTTAAGCTCTAAATAAATAATATTAGCAATAACATTGAATCAGAAATGCATAACAATTCTTACAATTTACAGCATCGATAAATATCTGAATATGTTAGCGTCAATAAATGAAGATAAATGCAAAATGCACCGAATGCAATATGAAATGCATGCATGCAAATGCATCGTATCAATATGACCAACTTGTACTGCATTTTGCACGAATAACGTCTTGACATACTATATAATATCTATAGATATATATATATACATTTTGTGCGTGTGCACATCTAGAAATGACCAATTACCGCAATTTACATCAAATTTCACCAAAAATTGGCAGGGATAAAAAAGGTGGATACTTCTTAACGCAAAGTTTAGAGCAACTAAGATTTTTTTTCGAGTTTGGATCATTATTCTTTTAGAAATTACTGAATTAGGTTTACACCTAATAAATAAATAAAACTTATTAAATGGTGAACAGCAACTACCAAAAAGTTATATAAATGTATATTTCTTAAAGTTTGTATATGTGGTTTTGTTCAAATATCAATATCTCAGTTTAAGTCCAAATCCACCTAAAATTAACAGGATACTTTTTAATATAAAAGGCTAGATCAACTGGAAAAAAAAATTCGAAATTTCGTTAAGAAATTATAAACTAGGTTTTACATGTAATAAAAATAAATAAAACTTATTAACTGATAAATAACAACCACCAAAAGTTCATAAAAATATATTTCTCAAAATCTGAGTGTGTTTTTTCAGTTTTCAATTATCTCAATTTATGTTCCAAAATCCCTTAAAATTGACAGGAACATTTTTAATATAAAACCTAGACAACTAAAAAATTTCGAAATTGAGTAATATTTGTTAAAAAATTGCCCAATTAAATTTTACATCAATTTGGCGGCTTTTTAATAGTTGGCGAATTTTTCATGGTCGACGCTATTTTTTACACTGTTCTACTGTTCATAGACTAACTGAAACAAAATAAATAAAAAAACATACTAACTTATAAATTGCAACCATCTAACGTTTTGTTTAAAAAAAAAGAAAAAATTTACCATTAAAAATATCCCGGTTTAATCGTAGACTTCTGAACCCCTCGAAGAAGTCACCAATGTTGCAACCCGAAGTACGTATATCACCAATTCCTTCAGGTTACAGTAATTCAATGTAAGGAATTCTCCACTGGTTGTTAGAAATTTGATATCCACATGGTGATTTATGGGAGGATAGATGTTGTACGGGGGAAAGTATTTTTAGGATTATTAATTCAGAGAGTATTTTGTTCGTTGAACTTAACACTGGTTTTATTATTAAATTTGTAATGCTCTCAAAGAAAAGAAAACTAATTAGACCAGTGTCCGTAGGCTTGGTTCAAAAAGTCTGTGAGCTTAGATAAGGAAAAAATACCCCTTATTTCAGTTTTTATTATTTAATTAGCCTTTATTCTCTAATCAAGTCTGACATTTTTATGATAATTTATGTTCTAAATTATGATAAAGTGGTTATGGTGCTCGGCAACATAAATAATAAATTGTTTTTAACAGTTTCATGTAAAAATAAGCAACATTTCTTAATCTGTATGAACTTAAAATAGCTAGAATGAAAAATAATTAATCCATAAAAAGGAATTATAACCGTTTTCGTTACATTTTCGATTAAAGCTCTAGTGAAAAAATATTGTCGGATTTTAGGTAACATAATGATGTTTAAAATAAATTTAAAATATAAAGGACTAAGAAGAATATTTGACTAAAATATAAGTTGAGGAAGTGCTCCGAATAAATCAGACAAATCGGATGCTCAATACCAAAAAGATTGAATCTTATTCTATTGTATCTAGGCATTCGACCATTACATGTTGATGATTGATGATTTCTGAACATCCCGTGACATACTAGATGGGCAACAAGACGAGTAATT